>PVJN01002112.1:0-124584 GCA_004026805.1 Lasiurus borealis | reverse complement strand
GTATCTTCATCTGTGAAATGGACATAGGAGTCTGTGAGCTGCTGTGAGGATGAAATAGGATAGTCCATGCAGAGTGCCTGGCACGACTCCCAGTGCAGAACAGGCACTTACAGGGTGTGCTGATTGCCAAATACATGAACAAAAGCATGAAGACGGTAGATCCCTGTGAGCTGTCATTTTGAGGGTGTGAACACTTGGGGAGGAAGATGGAGCTGGAGTGCCAGGGGAGGGCTCCTTGGAATGGAAAGATGGAGACGGTGTGCTTGTGGACAGAGCCTGTTATCCAGGCAGCTTCTGCTTCTCCCTCTTTATTCTGCCCCATTCTTTTATGACCATGATCCCAGCTCTCTCATGACAAACTCAAGGTCCTCAGGCTGACATCCAGCCTTCCTGCAACCTGCTTCTCCCCTGAAGTATCCAGGAGGGATGCAGACACCATTATGGTCCCTCTTGTGGGATTTACAGCCCCTGCTAGGCTGGTACTTCCCTGCTTTGTCTCTATCTGTGTCCATCTAGACCGTGCAGGAAATGAAAGTGGGCATCAGGGCATTTGTAATAAATAGCTCATGTCCCAGGCTCTGGGACCCATGAGTGTCTGCAAAAAGGAATGTGACTCAGGGGCCTCTTTCTTTCAAGTACAGTCTCATATCAGACTTGCAGCCGCAGAGAAACTTAGATTGTTTCCATCTCTGGATGTGTGAATGATGGGGATCGGCAGGCAAGTTGCAGAGAAGGTGGCAAACTGGAGGAGTGACGGGTGCAGGAGCCCCATTTCCTAGGAGAGGCAGGAATGTGAGGTTGGGAGCTCCCCACAGCCTCAGGGGGCCAGCCACCCAATCTCCCTGAGCCTCAGTTTTCTCATGTCAAATGGAGATAGGAGTCCCTGACAGGTTAATTATTATGAAAATTAGATGAGCTAAAATAATAAAGTATCACTTGAGAGTGGGTGGGCCCAAGTGACTTGTCCCAAAAGCAGGTTTTCAAAACAAATCCTTTTCCAGACGGGAACTGGGACCTCTTCTGGGCTGAAACGTGTTCCTCTATGTTGGCAATCCCAGCATCTCAAAATATGACCTTATTTGGAAATAGGGTCCTTACAGATACAACTAATTAGATGAAGTCACACTGGAGTAGTGCGGGCCCCTAATTCAATATGACCTATGTCCTTGTAATACGATGGCCATATGAAGACAGAGATGGAAGGAGAACATCAAGTGAAGACAAGGACTGGAGTGGCATTGAAGGCTGCCAGCAAACCACCAGAAGCTAAGAAGAGGCAAAGGGGTTCCGTATAAACTGCAGAGGGAGCATGGCCTTGCTGACACGTTGATCTTGGGCTTCCAGCCTTGAGAACAATGAGACAATCAATTGCTGTTGTTTTAAGCTACCCAGTTTGGCCCTAGGAAACGAATACAGGGCCAAAAGGAGGGATCAGGGGCCAAGGGGCAATGCTTTGGCTTTTCCAGCTTCTATTGTTTCTTGCTTTGCCCCCAAGTTGTGGCCTTCAAGACTCTAACTTACTTTCTGTGCCCCATCCTTGGAGCCTCTCACTGGGCTTCAGGCGTCCTCTGCCTCCTCCCAGTTGTCTCTGGATAAGCGGTGGGGCTGGGGTGGGTTTGAACATGAGCAGGCATCTTTTCCTGCTCTTAGTAAGCCACTGAGTTGAGGTTGGGGCAGCACTGGGAACCCAGTGGTTGGCAGTATTTTGGAGGCTGCAGAATTCTTAGCACTTCCTGTGTTCAATCAACTTCTTGTGGCCTCAAGCACCAATTTCCCAGGCTGCAGAAAGAGCCCCACTTTCCATGCTGTTACTCCAAATTTACAAGCTCAGGGCAAATAAGCCCCAGGCAACCAGATGATCCTTGTCCAGTGCCAGCCTGCACTATCACGGCACTGGCATTTACCGTTGATTCCTTCTGCCTACAATGACCTAATGACAGGTCCTTCCTGCATAAATATTCTGGGGCCAGCCCCTATGAAAACTTGCCCCTTCCCCAGTAGAGTTGAATGGATGAATGAATAAGTAAATGAATGCAAAGCTAATATAGTCTCAGATCTACCCAGGAAGGACAGTGCGAGGTGCTGAAGGTAGGCTATCTGGGTTCAAGTCCAAGGACTAAGACTAGTTGTGTGACCTTGGATAAGTTACTTAACTTCTCTGTGTCCCAGTTTCCTCATCTACAGAATAAGGATAATAATAGCACTTGCCCCTGAAGTTGCTGTGGGGATTCAATAAGATAATGCCAATAACAGATTTGTGTGCCTGCTGCTAATAAAGGCTAGCTTCTTTGTCATCCAGGGCAAGAATCTCGGTATCTTTATGCCTCATCCGGTGCCTGTGCTTGGAACCTCGTTTCCTTCCTTAGGTCTAACCTAATCTTTTTTCACACATTGGACACAGCTAATTCATCCACTGCTGAGTAATTTATTATCAGAAGCAGTGTGCTGGAGACGGAACAAAGGCTGAGAAGCTGCAGGCTAGATGCATGGGGGAGAGAAATATTTTTATTTCAAGAAAACAGGCTATGTAGAAAAATCATTCGTGTGCCAAAAAAGGGCCTGAACTAAATTAAACCTTTTGACTTTAATCGCCGTTTAAAGCAGCACAATAACAGCACAGGCTACAGCCTGTAATCATGTTGCTATGAACTTTCATGTTGGAAAATGACTGCAGGGCCCCCTTTAAAAATCAGAGCATGTGCCAAAACAGGTTTGGCTCAGTAGATAGGGCGTCAGCCTGTGGACTGAAAGGCCCCAGGTTCGATTCCGGTAAAGGGCACCTCCCCAGTAGGAGGTGTGCAGGAGGCAGCTGATCGATGTTTCTCTCTCATCGATGTTTCTAACTCTCTATCCATCTCCTTTCCTCTCTGTAAAAAAATCAATTATATATATATATATATATATATATATATATACATATATATATATATATATATAATAAAATACACACTTGGATGGAAAGACTTAACAGGAAAAAAAGATTACACAACTGATCATTTAAAAAAAAAATCAGAGCATGGCTTGGTGGTTATTCTCACAGGGAAATAATTGCTGAGTGTTTCTGAAGGTCTCCTCTCTCCCTCTTTATTTAAAGCCCCTAGGAGATCAATTAAAACCCAATAAGAGATGAGAAGGAAGAAGATAATGGATCTCCACTGGTCCCACCACCTTGGGACCCAGCAGGGATGGGGACAAACTGGAGCTGAAAACACTGCAAAATATGCAGCATCATTCCACAGACCGTTATCAAGTACATGCCTCCAGCTGCGAGAGAACTGGAGCTGAGCAAAACTTCTGTATCCCACACGTGATGCATGCACAGCACTTTTCAGCTTGAAAGTCATTTCCATGCTCTATCTCAAACATCCTGTGTGCCCAACTGGGTATGAGAACCAGGCCCAGCGGATGACGTGATGCTCTCAATGTAACTTGAGGGACACCGCTGGGACTGGTCCCGGTCTCCTCAGAGGACTAGTCTATGCCTCTTTCCTCCATAACTGACCCGGGTCTGTGCACAAGACACTGGCTTGAGATCTGGTTTAGAAGATGACGCCCTAGGAAACAGTGTGGCCTCGTAAAGAACATAAGGACTCAATTTTTGTACTTGGCAGAGGAAGGTAATTTCAGATAGACCCAGATGTTTGGAGAGCATCAATGGAAGAGGAGAACCTGAGGAAACAAAGTACATGAAAAATCGTTGGTGTGCCAGCAGAGCATTCTGGTCCATCCAAGGTTAAACCTTCCCAGCTTCTCCAGACCTGGGTGTGTTCGAGGGCTGGGAGAATAACGGACACTCACTGGCTTTTTCTTAGTAATTCCAACGACTCAGAAGGTGATTAAAATCAGTTGGATACTACTCTGGTGTGAACTTCTGGTCAGGGTGATGGTACAAACCTGGCTAACAAACATGCAGGTGACAACATGGACACCGACAGGCATTACACAGAGAAAATGAAACTCTCGCTGTCTTCCGGGATGTCAGTGAACAACTAACATTTCTTTCTTTCTGGCTTCCCAAGATCAAAACACTCTGGCCTCAGTACCAACAGTCTTGCTATGTAAGGAAACAAAAGTTCATGATTTCCAATCTGTTTACAGCCCTTCCTTCCCATTTCCTCTTTCTTTTATGTAAATCCTCTTCTAGCCTCTTAGTTCTTCTCTTTATGAGTGAATAGAGTGCAAACAATTAACTCAATGTCCGAGTTATTCTTTGACTCTAGGTTCCTTCACTTGCAAGCAGGCAAATGCCCTTTGGCACATCAATCAACCTTTGGGGCCTCATTTTCCTCCTCTGTAAAATGGAGATAATAGCTCTCACTAGCGGGACCATTTCAATGATTAAACAAGAGAGTCCACGTTACACACATTACACGTGCTCCTGGCCTGTAGTAATGCGTTGCTACAATCATTACCATTGGTATCCGTTTCCTATTGCTGCTGTAGCACACTACCACAACTTCGTGGTTTCAAACACCACCGATTTATGCTTTGTCTTTTCTTCCTTTTTCTTTTGTTGAGTTCTGGGGGTGAAAAGTCTGAACGGAGCTTTACGAGGCTAACGCCTAGTTGTCAGCAGTGCGGCATCCCTTCTGGAGCGTCCAGAGGAGGATTCATTTGGTGTGCATCCTCCCCAGCTTCCAGAGCAGTGGTTCTCAACCTTCCTAAGGCCGCGACCCTTGCATACAGTTCCTCATGTGGCGGTGACCCCTAACCATGAAATTTTGCTACTGTCATGCATCGTGATGTAAATATCTGCATTTTCCGATGGTCTTAAGCGACCCCTGTGAAAGGGTCGTTCGACCCCCAAAGGGGTGGGGACCCCCAGGTTGAGAACCGCTGCTCCAGAGGCTGCCTATTTCCTGGCAGTGGTCCCGTCTTCCTTCTTCAAAGCCGCGGTGGAGCGTCTTCTGATCCGTCCCATTGATTCTGACCCCTCTGCCTCGCTCTTACAAGCACCCTGGTGCTGACACTGGGCCACCCAAACCACCTCCCATCTCAAGGTCTTTACTCACATCTGTAAGTTCCCTTTTGCTGCAGAAGGTAACGGACACGTCCTCGGGATTGGAAGAAGATGGACACCTTTGGAGGAGGGAGGGGCCACTAGTCTATCACAATTATTAATATTTTTATCGAGTAGCTCATTTAATCCTCATTAAACCCCAAGAAGTAAATATTGTTTCATTCTCATGTGGGGGCCTGAGGCTCAGAGAAGTTAAGTAACTTTCCTGGGGTCACATACTTAGCGAAGCAGCGTTTCCAACGAGGAAGTGGTCTTATAGGCTGACATATGTGAAGTGGCGCAAAGTAAGCGTTATATCAATTACATACCATTATATTGTTGTTATTTCTACTAAAATTAATATAATAATCCCCATATCGTACGACTCTTGTGAGAATTAAATCAACGTGTGAAAATTGCCAGACGGTGCCGGCCACACAGCAGATCCTCAAATGGCATTTAGATCTTCCCAGTCTTGATTCGCCTTTCTTTCCGCTCGGAAAACGTTTCGGTTCATTTCTCCCCTTGAAAACAGCGCTTCGCCTCCCCTAAACGACCCACTCAAGATGGCGCCGCCCGCGCCCACGTTGTGAGACCTTCTCAATATGGCGCCCGCGCAGTCCTTTCCCTCTTCCGCACTCAAGATGGCCGCCGCAGTTAGCTTCACCCCGGGCACCCCGACCTTCTCAAAATGGTGACAGGCGCGTTTGCGTCACAGCACGACCTTCCCAACGTGGCGCCCGCGCCGTGAACTTAGCGTCGCCGTAATAACAGGCACTTCCGGCGGCGCGGGAGGCGGGCTTAGAGCCCGCGGGGTGTGCGGAGGGTCTGTCTGCGCCGGGACGCGGCCCCGCCATGGACCGCAGGAAGAAGCCTCTGGACGTCACGGCCTCCTCGGTGAGTGCGGGCAGAGATGAGGCCACGGGCTCCGAGCTCTTCCTGCCCCCAAGAGTCTTGGCCGAGTTTGTTTCTGAACCCGGGGACCCAGGCCCGGCCTCCCCTCCTACAGGAACCGGACTCGGCTGTTCTCAGACGGGAAACCGGACCCACTTTCTTACCTCCCGGAGCCCGAAATTGGCTCCCCCCTGGGACCGGGCTCCCCGCAGACACTGCCCTGGTGTCTCTCCTCGGTCAGGAAGCTTCCTGCCTCCCACGGAAACACCCCGGCCAGGCCTCTGCCAGCCCGCCGTCCTGCCGGTGGAGGAGCCGGGCCGGTGCTTGCCGAGCACACACCTCCCTCCTCCCGGCTCTCCCACCCGGAGACCAGGAGCGCCTCCCAAACCTCAGTGTGGCCTTTCCCCTGGCCGGGAATTAACTCTTTGTCATGCAGCGTAGGAAATGCGATGCTTGGGTGCTGTCAGGTCGCAGGGTGTCAGAGGCAGGTTTTTGTTTGTTTAATATATTTTAGAGAGGGAGAGAGAGAGGGAGGGAGGGAGGGAGAGAGAGAGAGAGACAGAGAGAGAGAGAGACAGAGAGAGAGAGAGAGAGAGAGACATCAATGATGAGAGAGTAATTGGTCGGCTGCGTTCTGCATGTAACACACTGGGGACGGAGTCTGCAACCCAGGCTTGTGCCCTGACCGGGAATCGAACCGGGATCTCCTGGTTCATAGGTCGAAGCGCAACCACTGAACCATGCTGCTGGGCAAGAGACTGCCGTGGTTTTTTTTTTTGTTTGTTTGTTTGTTTTTGTTTTGTTTTGTTTTGTTTTTTTTGTGTGTGTGTGTTTTGTTTTTTTTTAAGTTAGCTACGTCTAGGAAGAAAACCTGTTCTGTGTACTTATTTTAGTGCCAGCACTTTATATGCGCGGTCTCATCAACTTCTCCCAAAGTCGGTGCTGGTAAGATCCCCATTTTATACACGAGGAAGTAGAAAGATGCAGTAGCATCCCAGCTTACATACAGAATTCGCTCAGCTTGGCTGCCTTTTTCATTATATCAGGACACATCTTGAATTTACTGCAGAGTTTTTAGGATGTAAGGGAAGTCTAAGGAAAAACCTACATGTCCCAATATTTGAACCCCATTTCCTCACCTCACACTGAAAATTGGTACAGTGGTACCTCGAGATACGAGTGCCCTAACATAGGAGATTTTTGAGATACGAGCCGTCGAGTGAGTGATTTTTGCTTTGAAATACGAGCAACATTTGAGATAGGAGTAATCGCACGGATCAGCCGGCTGCGCACGACCCACCAATTTACCGAGACTCAAGCGTCTCATAGTTTCCCACGCCTCAAGGTTACGGAATGAATTAAACTCGTATCTCCAGGTACCACTGTATTAGTTATTATGTTTGAGGATTAAGAATAAACATATATAAACTAGAAGATTGGTGCCCGAAATCCGTGAGGGGGAAGGGGGGTAATCCCACAGCCCAGCCTGCACCCTCTCCAATCTGGGACCCCTCAAGGGATGTCGGACTGCCCTTTTAGGCCAGTTGGACATTCTTCTCACATTTTAGTAGGATCGGGCCTAAACGGGCAGTTGGACACCCCTCTCACAATTCAGGACTGCTGGTTCCCAACTGCTCGCCTGTCTGCCTTCCTGGTTGCCCCTAACCGCTTCTGCCTGCCAGCCTGATCACCCCCTAACCACTCCCCTGCCAGCCTGTTTGTGCCTAACTGCTCCCCTGCAAGCCTGGTCACCCCTAACAGCTCTCCCCTGCAGACTTGTTGCCCCCAACTGCCCTCCCTTGCAGGCCTGGTCTGTCCCAACTGCCCTCCCCTATAGGCCTGGTCACCCCTAACTGCCCTCCCCTGCAGACCTTCTCCCTCCCCCCAACTGCCTTCCATTCCAGTCCTGGGTCTGCCCCAACTGCCCTTCCCTGTAGACCTGGTTGCCCCCAACTTCCCTCCCATGCAGACCTGATCCCTCCCAACTGCCCTCCCCTGTTGGCCTGATCACCCACAACTGCCCTCCCTTGCAGACCTGGTCCCTCCCAACTGCCCTCCCCTGCTGGCCATCTTGTGGTGGCCATCTTGTGTCCACATGGGGGCAGGATCTTTTGACCACATGGGGCAGCCATCTTGTTTGTTGGAGTGATGGTCAATTTGCATATTACTCTTTTATTAGGATGTTAAAGTTATCCCAACAGCTTAAAATTAGCAATGATAATAATAGGAATGCAGCTGGAATTGACAGTTTTCTGAGTAGCTTCCTTTTAAAATTCAAAAGTTGTAGAATAGGAAAATGTGTGGCTAAGTAATTGATGTGGTTAAGAGCTTACAAGAAAAGCTAAAAGGCTTTTATTAAATTTAGAATATTAGGTCCTAGGAAGAATTGCCCTTTGTATTATTCCTGCTAAGGCTACTTTTAAATTGATTTCTTCCATTTGGACTTAATCATTTTGGTTTCCCTTAAAATTCAGTCCATGATGCCAGACTTTATAAGTTGATTTACAAACGCCCACATGTATAAGCAACTGTACCAGATCGGTAAAAAGGAAACTGCCATTATGTCCTTTTGTGCAGAGTAGACAGTGGTGACTGATACAGCTGAGGCTAGACCTGGGTCTTCACTCAGTTGTGCTGTTTCCTTTGCCCTGGCCTTTCCTGCTCTTGAACCCTGTGATTGAGCTGAACTTAGAGTTTCTGGAAAATATTAAAACAGACTTGGAAGCATTTTACATATAAACTTTTAATTTTGTACCCATTTTTGTCCATTTATAGGAACTTGGAATCTTTCTTTGAGAATTATAACAACTTAGTAATCCAGTCAGTCATAGAATTAAATAAATGTTTTTGTTTGTTTATTGATTTTATTTTAGTTGGTAGACCTTAAGGCCGAACTCTTTAGAAAACAAGAAGAATTCAAGCAAGAAAAACTTCTAAAAGATTCTGGAGTTTTGGGAAAACCAAAAACAACTAATAAGGTAAAAATAAGATCTAATTATCTCCATTGTCCTGAAATAATGCCAGGAGAGAGTTTTTTGTGTTTTTTTTTTAAGTGTTTGTGGTCTCTGCTACATATAAATATTAAGGAAAAAATATTTGAACATCTGCATGAGATGTCTTAAATATTAAAATAGAAATTAATAATGTTATTCAAAGCACTTTTTAAAAATATATATGTATATTTGTTTATTTCAGAGAGGAATGGAGAGGGAGAGAGAGAGAAAAAACATCAGTGATGAGAAAGAATCATTGATCGGCTGCCTCCTGCACACCCCCTACTGGGAATTGAGTCCACATCCTGGGCATGTGCCCTTGCCTGGAATCAAACCCAGGACCCTTTAGTTGAAGGCCATTGCTCTATCTACTGAGCAAAACCAGCTAGGGGGAAGCACCTTTTAATGCTCTAGTTCTTTAACATTTGTTTGAGAAAAGTACATGCTCTTAATAAGTGGTGTGTCACATTCTTTGGAAGATTATCTAATTACCTATGTGTTATAAATCCAGACACAAACAGATAATATAGAAATATAGCAAAAAATATCAGGGTCTTTAAGAGTTGTTTTCCAATTTTATAGGTAATGGTATCTATTTGTATTACCAATTATTTGTAATATATTTTCATTATAGTCTTGAGTTATTCAGGAGGTAAAAGATAAAGAAGTAATCCTATGCAGTGTATAAAGAAACTTTTTATATAATTCAGGGCTTTTCTTTTTAACTCTAGCTTTGCCATGTACACTCTATTTGCAGGACATAAGCTGACTGTCAGAAGATCTAGTTATCTCCATTGATTCATAAGATCTGATGGTCCCCCCTACCCCCTTTTTTTTTTTCTGATGTACAAGTAGAGATGTTTTGCAGCCATTTGGTGGTTCTGTTTTGTTTTTTTAAATTCTCCAGAAACCAAGTATCTGGAACAAACAGAATGCAGGAGTTTCAAATCGTGCTGAGAAAGATGCGGAACAGAAGATTGAGGAACAGAAGACTTTAGACAAAGCAAGGTAAAGATGAACTCTGGTCGGTGTAGTTATCACTGAAGCTGGCCCAAGCCAAGAAATGAAAATTCAAATTTTATTCTTTTTTTATTTACAATTTAAATTTTTATAAACCTAGCCAAATACTCTGTAACTGTAAAATAGACTCTAAAATGTGATTTGCAGATGTATTTACAATCTTAGAAGAAGGTAAAACATAGCCTCAGTTCCACTTTGAGCCTCTTTTAGGCACTAAGATCATAGATCTTAAGAAGTGCATGAGAGTGTGGAAATGATGGGGCATATGATGTTAGCATTTAGAAACTAAATTTTTCCCCAAACTTTTTTTAGTCGTCACCTGAAGATATTTTTTCCATTGCTTTTCAAAGAGAGAAGAGGGAGGGAGAGAAAAAGAGAGTGAGAAACAGTGATGTGATAGAAACACATAGATTAGTTGCCTCCTGCACATGCCCTGACTGTGGGCAGAGAGCAGAACTGCAACTAAGTATGTGCCCTTGACCAGGAATCAAACCTGACACCTTTGGCCCTAGGGTGAACACTCTAACCAGTGAGTGCACCCACCAGGGCTCCCCAACTTTTTAATATAAAAAACTTTAAATCAACAGAATAATTGAAAGAAAAGTACAAAGAACATTCTAATACTCTTCACCTAAGTTAATAAACATCTTTCTACATTCTCTTTATATCTTGTGTATATAGAGAAACTTTGTTAAGAATTATACTTTACATAGTTTGACATATATCTTCTAACAAGGACATTCTTCTATATAACCACACTGATAAAATAGAATTATCTATTATAATCTATTAACTAGAGGCCTGCTGCATGAAATTGGTGCACGAGTAGGGTCCCTAGGTCTGACTGGCAATCAGGGCTGATCAGGGCCTTCTGGCTGCCTGCCAGAGCCTGCCTTCCCTGGCTGCCAACTGAAGCTGAGGGTGGAGCAGTCTTTTCAGGGACGGCAGTTAATGAAACATTTTTAATGCTTGTTCTGTTTTCTCCAAGGGAGAAATTGGAAGAAAAAGCTAAATTATATGAAAAAATGACCAAAGGAGACTTTATAGGTAAAACGTTATTTATACTTCTTTATTTTCTATAATTCAGACATCCCTATGGTATTTCATTATTTGTTAATAACTAAGAATAAGGAGAAATTTTAAAAATCAAACTGCTTATTTTCTGTGCCAGAGAAAATCAGCAATAATTTTCCAGTTGCCTAGTGGGTGCAGGGCATGTGTTAGGTGTTTTGAGGGAACAAGCAAGTACAATATATGCCAGATTCTCTGCCCTAAAGAGGGGGGAGGGTATCCTCAGTAGAGGGAAATGGTACAGAACAAAGCAAAGTTAGGAAACAAGGTCTAACTAGGCCACAATTATGAACAATTACAGCTGTGAAAAGAACAAAGGGGTTATGGCTATATCAAGGTGATAGGGTTGTTTACTATTGCTCTATTTTTCTCTATTTGCTATTTTTTGTGTGATGTGCTTTTAAAATGATAATAGAGATAATCACTTTCCTCATTAACCCCCCCCCCCAGAAACAAAACCCAAGCTACTGCTAGACAACAGAAGAGCGTTTGCAAAGCCGTTTACAAAAGAGGCATATGTGGAAGTATTTAGAGAAAAAACAGGCTCTTACAGAGCTTTTAAAGCAGAAAGGGGGAGGGTAATGAGAACAGATCAGCAGAGGGAGGAGAGGGCCAGAGTTGGCAGGGCAGGGCAGCAGGAAAGGGGTGGCTGGACCCTGATCATGGGCTGCTCACCCAGCCGAGCTCACTCTTCTCAGACAACAGGTCATGCAGGGAATCAGCATGGGGAGATCAGATACGTCAAAACAAAGGGCCATGAGAAGAGGCTTTGCCTTCTTCTTGAAGCAGCAGCATGTTGGCCATTAACCGGGTATCCTCAGGATTATGTGTTTTGTAACTCAGTTCTGAGAAAGTACACTTATTTTCCATTTGAGGCATTTTACGGCCTTTAAATTTTTTTTTAATGTCTGGAAAAGCCTTTATTAAGAAGAAGTTCAAGTCTTTTCCCTTTTGACTCAAATTTTACTTGTATTGTTATAGGATTCAGGTCCAAAAGAGTATGCTTATAGGGATTTGGTTCTGTCCAAACCAAAAGCCCACCTCCTGATAGGCATATTGGGCTTACATATTTGGGCAAATTAAGTTTTGGAGCTTTCATTATTCTTCCCTGTCCAGTGGCATAATACTGGTACCTGATTCTAGAGAACCTAATATCTGTTCCATCTCAGACAAAAAGACTCAGGTGACTGTATCTGAAACCCCACACAGGGAAACTTCATGTCAACATTATTTGTGAATACATCAGACATCCTGGGTTAAATTAAGTTGTGGATTGCTATTTAACTTTTCATTATATGTTGTAGCTCAAGTAGATCTTAAGTCCTGAGGAAGATAGCATCTCACACATTTCCGTATGTCCTGTAGATCCTGGCAACATGTCTTGTCTGAAAGTGCTGTTCATTGGATTGAAAAGAATTTAGATGATTTTTTACCTAAGTCATGACTCTTAAAACACTTACCACACCATAACAATATAATTAGGATTAAGTGATACAGATCACCTGATTAGAGAGGTCTGTTGTTTTGGTCTGACAACATGAGAAATGCATTCTCCTTTTGTAATATGTAGTTGACTGTATGAGTCTCTTGAAATCAATTGGTTTTGTTATCTTAAAATGACATTCTGAGACAGTATTGCTTATTCAGTGTATTGACAAAGCAGCAGAAACTTCAGGCTTTTTAAAGACTTTTTGCAAGGTGTATGTTTCCATTTGCCTATATGTCACCCATGGATGACTGTGACTGCTTCATATCAATTCCATGTGTGATTTTTTTCTTTGATATCAAGAATCTGATAATTGATTTTTATGTCCTAGATGAAGAAGTGGAGGATATGTACCTTGTGGATTTCACGCAGAAGATGATAGACAAGCACAAAGAAATGGAGTCATTTGGTGCCAATAGAGATTCTAGAAAGGCAGAAGAAAGAGATGAGGATGAAGAAAATTTTTCTGAAACAGATATACCTCCTCCCCAAGACCCCAGTGAAGAATGGTTGGTGATATTACGTGATTTGATCATATTAACATTGTCAGACTTGTGTTTACTTTTTAAGGGTGATTTCATTTGGTTGTTAACAAACCATTTCTCTTTATCCATTAGTTTTCTTTTTTTCTTTTGAGACTCCACTTTAAGTAAGATTGGATTTACAGATGTAGAAACAGCTCCAATAAAGAAATAATTACAAATAAAGACTGAGCTCTTGCTCTGTGCCAAGCACTGTGTCAGGTGCAGAAGGCATTGATGTGAAAGAGTTGCTTTGCTACCCATGTCCTCATTCAGATTTCATGGAGAGTCATTTGTCCAGGCAGTGGTGATCTCTGTTTCTAGTAAGCCTTACTCTGGCTGTGACATTTTCTGGCAATTTAATAAAGGCATTGTGGACATGGACCTGGACAGCACTAGCTCTACCTTTCCCTGGCAATGGGATCTAGATTAAGTTCCTCACCAACCTGAGACTCACTTTCCTCACCTCTAACACTGATGTCAATGCCTACTTCCCCTGATTGTTTGCCTTAAACTTTCTTCACAAAGTAGAGAGTATTTTAGAATACCCAAGAAACTGCTATCTTTGGAGTAGAAGCAGACATTTTGTAAATCCTTATTACTGAAATTATTCTGAATTTTACCTACAAGTAGGTGAATAATGGGGAAACCAATCTAGTTGTTTCCTTACAAAGAGACCAATGTGTCAGTAAGTCCAGAATGTGAATTCCATTCTGATGATATTCTCTACTTAAAATGCCGTTTAGAATCTTGTTTGTAAGTACTTAAAACCATGTAGAGATGTACTGATCCTATGAAAACATCCTGGTAGTAACTAACTCTGCTTGCCTACCTTCATGCCTGTGCAGAGCCCACCTATCTTCTCTTCAAGGCTCAAATATCTCCTCATGATGGGGTCTTTGTCAGGAACTGCTTAGGATTGTTTGCAGCATTTGGTGACTTTTATCAGTTTTGGGACAGTGGACAGGGGTTATTTATGAGCTGAAGAGAGCAGTTCCTGTTGTGGAGCACAGACTACACCTCTTCATACTTGTGAGGGTATCCACATCAGTCCAGATAAAACGTGTGTTGGGATAGGACATGTGTCTTCCTACCTACCTTCTAAAAACTTATATTTGGGGCGATTATCTGGCTGCATGCTTGCTGTTAGTAACCAAGAGAAAAGCATATGCAATGCAGTCTCTTCTATCAGTGCTGCTTCATTCTTAGTGATTCTTCCCTTGAACTCTGGCAGTACTTAATCTTTCCTGCTCCTTTGGGTCTTAACTTTTCTTTATTATTGACACACTGGAGGCCCAGTACATGAAATTTGTGCACTGTGGGTTGTGGGGGGAGGTTTGTCCCTTACTCCAGCCTGCACTCTCTCCAATCTGGGACCCCTCGGGGGATGTCTGACTGCCAGTTTAGGCCTGATCTCACAGGCCCAACCCCCTAACCACTGCCCAGTCAGCCTGATTGATGCCTAACTGCTTCCCTGTTGGCCCAATTGCCCCCAACTGCCCTCCTCTACAGGTCTGATCGCCCCCAACTGCTCTCCCCTGCAGGCCTAGTCACCCCCAACTGTCTTCCCCTGCAGGCCTTGTCCCTCCCAACTACCCTCGCCTGCCAGCTTGGTAGCCCCTAACTACCTTCCCCTGCAGCCCCAGTCACCCCTAACTGCCCTCCCCTGCTGGCCTGATCACCTACAACTGCCCTCCCCTTTCGGCCATCTTATGCAAGGGTGTGATGGTCAATTTGCATATTATCTTTATTATATAGGGCAACTGGCCTCATTAACAGAAAAATAATTGAGGCAAACTTTGATACTTTCAGCATCTTGCCTGCTGTTATTAGTGAAGCATTTCATGGGCATGTGCTTTAGCTTCCCCCAATGTTCTTTGAAGATGACATGAGTGAGGTCTCGTGTTACTCTGGTGCCTCAAGTAATTGTTTCCCCGAGAGCTTGCTCAGTGTCTGATTACATAGAGCAGTTGCTATTGTCTTGAATATCCTATCTATTCTATTTTGATGGGATCTGCATGTTTTGGAGGCCTTCTCCAGAAACAGAATAGCCTATGATTGCTTTTCATAACCGAAATCCCATCTCCTTTGAAAGGTTTAGTGTCTTTTTTCCCTCTCATTAACGCCTGTAAGATTATAGCAATTTGTCAGTGATTTGATGAGTTTGGAGGGCAATTGAAGGTGTCACTGCCACCATATGGAAAAGGAAGATACACTGCAAGCAATTCTGACACTTTTGTTTTTGAATTAGGCTCTAAAATTGTAACTGCTTATAAAATCCTTTCAGTAGTTAAATTCCAGGTGGTGGAAAATGTTTCTGCAAAAATAGTTTAAATAATTACTTAGACATCTGGCTAGATGGTATTCTTCATCCATTCATTTTTTTAAAAAAAGGAAAAGAAGAAAAGAAAGAAACTGCTTTCAGCAATTGGCGGTTTTATTTCTTGTGCTAATCAGCTTTAGGACTGTAGCAATGGATTCCCAAATGTTCAGATTTTAAATCATGGATTGACAATTGGAATCACATGTGTGAAAAGAAAGAAATTGCTGACAAAAGCCAGGTTACACACGTGAGAATTTGACACTGAGTTGATCCACCAGCAATACTGGCCCCTTTCTGTGTTTTTGTCCCCTACCGAAGTCTGTGGGAAATTCCCTGCCCACAATTGCAAAAATAAAATCTGTTGCGTCATAATGCAAATGAAATGTTTTTCATGAAAATCTGTCCATATTACCTGTTGTGAAAAGCCTAAGTGTTTCATTTATTTGCCTTGCTCTCTGCCTGACTTCTCTAACTACTATCTAGTTTGGACAAGATAAGGAAAGAGGAACGAGTGATAAAAGATACCAGACTGGCCTACTGATGAGGTGCTTTTTGGTACAAAGAGTGTGTTGCTTGGCTTCCTCCTAATTAAAAAGAGTTCCAAAATACTGTGACTTTTATTAAGAAATAAATTTCTAATTCTTTGGGAAGAATCATATTAATTAGAAGAAAAAAAAGGAAAAAGTAAAGTGTTAGATTTGGGAAGACCAAGGAAATTAAATTAGAGTCTGGTTCTGGTTCAAAGCAAAGTTATGATGCTGATAAACTATTTGGAATTTCCTAAAGTAAGTTCTGAGACTTACTGTATGGGTATTTATCTTTGAAATCAGAGACATACATGATCAATCATTTTCTGCATTTTCTAAAATTAAGATTTAATAAAGTGCAGAATGTGTTTATTGTGTGTCAACTTTTAACTTTAAAAAGCATGTTATCAGTGATAGTCTCTCAGATTGGGGGTTTTTCTTGGTTGTAAGTCCTATGTTAATTTTTTACTGTGTACCAACTTCCTAACTTAGGGAACTATATGTCCTGTACAAAGCATTCAAATCTTTTTACTTTTATTTCAGGGTGGATTATGTGGATTCCTTAGGGCGATCCCGGCGCTGCATGAAAAAGGATTTGCCACATCTGCTGGAGATGGATAAAAATCTTCAGGGGAGGCTGTAAGTGTGTTATATGCAAAGTTTTGCCCAGGTCTGAAATGTAGACACAGGGCTAGGCTAGTGGGCAAGGCTGTCTAGTCAATTATTTTTAGTGCTCCAGTAAGGAGATCTTCTTTTAATGTATAAGAATATTTGCCGAAGCACTTATTCATGGTTAGTGTGCACATACACACATAATTCACACTCAGGGAACAGTCTGAATGGCTGCTCCATATCATGTAGCTACTAAAAGGGATGAGTTAGAGCAATATCTGTTTACACGCATACTCCAGAGCTATTGTTGGTTTGGTTCCACACTACCACAATAGAGTGAGTATTACAATAAAGCAAGTCACACAAAGTTTTTGGTTTCCTATTGCATATCAAAGTTTATCTTTATGCTATACTAAAGTCTAGTAAGTGTGCAGTAGCATTGTGTCTAAAAAAAAAATTAGTGTATGGAGATCATATGTACTCAAAAGAAAGAAAAATTATGTATATGCAACTTTTTCATAAAGTTAATGGCAACCACACACACACAAAAAGAAAACTGAGAGACATAGCTTTAAAAAAAAGGAAAAGGAGGAACGAATATGGAAAAATGACACCAATAGACTTGTTTGGTGGTTGGTTGCCACAAACTTTGAATTTGTAAAAAGCACAATATCTGCAAGTTCAATAAAGAGAAACACAGTAAAGGAAAGTATGCCTGTACTTGGAAGGAGTCTAATTATAGAGTAACAAATATGGAATATAGAAGAAGCTAATCAACCAACAAAGCTTTGTGGAGAAAAGTGTTTAAGATATACACTTGGTTATTCCATAGCAAGTGAGGGGCAGGGAGGCAGTTAGCTTATTAACTTTCTTTTTTTATTTAATCCTCAACCCAATATATATATTTTTTTCCCTTTTTCTTTTTTTTTTTTTAGAGAGAGAGACTAGAGGGGAAGGAGATGATGGCAAGGGTGAGGGGGGAGGGTTGGAATGGGGGAGACATTGATGTGAAAGAGACACATTGGTTGGTTTGCGCCCCAAGTGGGGACTGGGGATTGAGCCTGCAACTGAGGTATGCACCCTTGACCAGCATCCAAATCTGTGACCTGAACCCATGACTCTCTGGTCTGCGGGTGGATGCTCTAACCATTGAGCAACTGGCCAGGGCATTAACTTTTTCTTATACATCTTTGGATTTTGAAGTAGGGCCTTAAAGCTAAATTTTCTTTTTCTGTGAGGCCTGAGACACCTAAGAGATAACTTGCTAAAACATTCTAGGGAATAAAGTTCCTCTTACTAAGAGCAGGTTTTATGTGCAAAGTATTGGGAGATGGTCCACTTGTCCAAATCCTCCAGGTTCAGGTGTGCCTGGGTTTGGCACAAAGGAGAAAGGGCAGAATCCCGAAGCTATCTCAGAACACGAGGCACGGACCAGGCCACAGCATGAAGGAGCTTCCTCAACCCTGCACAGGAGACCATCCAGAAGAGGCCTGCACTTCCTCCTCCCTGCCTGGGCTGCCTCCCTCTATTCAGCCCAGGACCAGGATGGGAAGGAGAATGGTTTGTCTTGAGTGCAGGCAAGATTCCATTATGCTAATGTAACAAATCTGCTGCTTGATTTTTAAAAGGTGAAAATATTTCCTCCTCTATTTTCCAATGATCTGGTGGTTCAGAAACCTCTGTAAGGAACTGTCTTTTATCAGAGGTACAGATTCACGATTCAGTTTAATGAATTGAAGCATTGCTGTTTCACAGCTCTTTTTAAAAAAAATATTTTCTTGATTTTTTTTACAGAGAGGAAGGGAGAGGGATAGAGAGTTAGAAACATTGATGAGAGAAAGACATCGATCAGCTACCTCCTGCACACCCCCCACTGGGGATGCACCCACAACCAAGGTACATGCCCTTGACCGGAATCAAACCCAGGACCCTTCAGTCTGCAGGTTGACGCTCTATCCACTGAGCCAAACTGGTTTAGGCTATTTAACAGCTCTTATCTAAAGATAGTTTTTGCTCTTTTCTCCTACTAGTTTTGTTAGTCCTGCTAATGAAAAAACCTTACTATCTGAAGACATGAGAAAAGAACTTCAGCGCCAGCAATGGGAGGAAGAAGAACGGGAGGCCCTGAAAAGGCCAATGGGGCCTATACATTATGAAGACATTCGTGAAAATGGTATAATCTCTTGCAGCTTTTAAGTCATACTTTTATCTTGAACTAATGAAAAGTAGAAAGGACGGTATTCATTCATAAAGCAGCAGTTCCTGTTCTGTCTAATAAAAGAGTAATATGCAAATTGACCACTCCAACACACAAGATGGCTGTCCCTATGTGGTCAAAGATCCTGCCCCCATGTGGACACAAGTTGGCCACCACAAGATGGCTAGCAGGAGAGGGGAGTTGAGAGGGACCAGGCCTGCAAAGGAGGGCATTTGTGGGTGATCAAACCAGCAGGGGAGGGCAGTTGGGAGAGACCAGGCCTGTAAGGGAGGGCAGTTGGGGGCAATCAAGCCTGCAGGGGAAGGCAGTTAAGGGGACCAGGTCTGCAGGGGAGGGCAGTTAGGGGTGACCAGTCTTGCAGGGGGGGAAGTTGGGGCAAACAGGCTGCCAGGGGAGCAGTTAGGCATTAATCAGGCTGGCACGGGAGTGGTTAGGGGGTGATCAGGCTGGCAGGCAGAAGCATTAGGGGCAATCAGGAAGTCAGGCAGGTGAGCAATTGGGAGCCAGCAGTCCTGTATTGTGAAAGGGATGTCCAGTTGCCTGTTTAGGCCCTATCCTACTGGGATCGGGCCTAAACAAGCAGTACGACATCCCTTGAGGGATCCCAGATTGGAGAGGGTGCAGGCTGGGCTGAGGGACACCTCCCTCTCCCCCATGCATGAATTTTGTGCACGGGGCCTCTAGTGTAGAAATAAAAGATTCTGCTTTGGAAATTGAAACTATCCCCTTTCTTTACTTTATAGCCTAAAAAATACTCATATTGGAAATATCTTAACAGAGAGTCTATTAATCTAAGGGTTTGTTTCCCAAGAGAAGTGGAGATAGTCTATGATTGAAAATTAATGAATTTTTGTTATGTTTATCACTTGGCAAACAGGATGAAAACTATTTCTAATTTGTTTTTTTGTTTATTTGCCTTTTCTTTTTAAAAACTTGTGCCAAATATCACTATTTTTGCCAGATTTCTTGTAGGATATAATTTACTGATCAGGGAAATCTATAATCTCTCGTGTAATTTTGACTTATTTCAGAGGCCCGGCAACTTGGTGTTGGATATTTTGCCTTTGCCCGAGATAAAGAATTAAGAAACAAGCAAATGAAAACTTTAGAGATGCTGCGTGAACAGGTATAAATTAAATTCAGAGTTAATGTAAAGAAAGATTTGAGCAGTTGGTTTCTTGTTGGACCATACTGCACAAAAAATCTAGTAAGTTAATTAGGGATTTAAATTGATACTCAGAATACAATTATAGGTTTTATAACTGTAATTGCCATATTATTTTATTGTTTCAAGGTTTAGGATTATGGCTGCCCAGAAGTAACTTGTGTAATTTTAAGTTGGGTTTTTAATATATTTTTGGTGTGGTCTGGGTAAGAAAATAGAAAGTTGCTTGAGGGATTAAGGAGTAGAACAGAATTAGTTGGTTTTCTTGAATCTTAAACCTTTCAGAATGCTCTGTGAATGCTTTCTAAACTTCAAAAACATCAGAGGCCTTTTGTAAGAGAATACTTTAAGAGTCTTTATTTTGACAATCTTAAGGATAGCCGCTTAGAGGTGGCATGAAAATCAATTAGTCTGTTTTTGGAATAAAATTATTTCATTGTTCTTTAAAAGAAGTATTATGAAATTGGCTTAAAGCAAATAATTTTATAATTTTCTGTTCTCTTCAGACAACAGACCAGAGAACAAAACGGGAAAACATAAAAGAAAAGCGAAAGGCTATGTTAGAAGCAAGACTTGCCAAACTTCGACAAAAAAAGATGAAAATATCAAAAGATGATGGAGCAGAGGAAGAAAGTAAAGGTATGTCATGGCTCATGTTAATAACCTTCAAAAGGAAAAATTTTAGTTCCATTGATGTCTCAGTAATAAGGCTGAGAAATTAGCCATTAAGAAAGCACTTCTAAGGTACTAACAGGAGCAGTTTTTTGTAACCAGTGATGCAAATGACACTCGGGAATAATTTAGGGTATAGATAAGGACATTGACAGTACATTGAATCACTTCATAGAACAGAACAGTTTAGTAACTCACACTTAGTTTAGTTGTGTACATGTTTTAAACCTAATTTGTTTTGCTCTGGCTACAGTTTTTGCTGATCATTTAGTAACTTATTTAAAAGAAGAAATACACAAAGTCAGAGAATTAAATAATTTACAAATATGACTATAGTCAGTTTATGAAAAGACTGTTAAAACACTTGGAAACGCTGTTTTCAAATTGGTTCACTCTATGAGTTATGTTAGTCTGGGCCGAATTGTCATGACAGAGAGACCCACAAGACTGCCTCAAACTATAGGGAAATCTGCTTCTCCCTTTTAACATTTCAGAGGTGGTGGATGTCCAGGATGGCCATCCAGTCTTCAGCTGTCTTGCCATTTCTGTCATTTCTTAGAGGGTTTCTCTAACCTGAACAGTTGAAACTTGCTTCCCAGCACCTGTTCATGATTCAACCTTGGGGAAGGAGGAAAGAAGGAAGGGAATGAGCTTCCTTTTGGGGAATATGAGTCAGAAGTCAGGCAGAGCCTATGTGTTTACATCCCAATGACCAGAAACACAGGAAGGCAGTAGCCATAAGGCAGGGAGGTTGGGGATCAGCCTCTGGCGAGGTGCCTTGTATCCAGCTGAAACAGGACATTCTGCTCCCAAAAGGAAGAAGGGAAATATGGGCGCTAGAGGCATATAGAAGCCTCCAGCCTTTATACTAGCTTGTGCTCAGCCATGGGCTGTTTTCTAATTCTGAGGAGAAATCCAATTTGGGGGTGTTCCTTTTTTTCTTTTTTTTTTATAATTCAGTTTGGTTTTGAAAGGAAACCAGAAATATTTAGTAATTGGAAAATCATCCATTTAGTTTTATATAACTGTTGTCTCCTTATAACATGTTAAGCTCTGTATGTTGTTTATTTTTGCTCTACTTCTGAACATCTATCATTTCCACAAGTTGTGAAGTGTCACCAGTGTGTTAAAAAATCCATTTTCATTTAAAATATGGCCAAAATTGAATAGCCTACAGCCCATCGCCAGGCTCCAGCTCTTCATCACCCCAAGACCCCTTTCTTTGAGATTTACTTTAGTTGAGTAACAGAGATTCCTTGTCTTTTGATTGTTGGTCTGGGGATATAAATACTTTGAAATCCATCCAGCTTGGGTTTAAGTCCTGATTCTTGTCACTTCTGACTTGTGCAGTATTTCTGATCTTAATTTTTCTCATCTACAAAATGGGGATAAAATGGGAATACCAGTACTGGCTTTATTAGGGTTGTTACAGAATTAAGTGAACTATTATATACAAAGTACTTAGCCCATTGCCTGGGACAAGGTAGGTGCTTAGTAAATACTGTTTATTACTTCTACTCCTAGGATTAGTATATTCTATTTTTAAAAAATTAAGTAGCTTTAAGCTTTATTATAATGAAGTCTTTTTCCCTTGCAAAAAAATAGATGGAAATGTTATTGGGCCTTTGCCACCAGAACCAGAGGCCATGCCAACTCTGCCGATTGCTGCCCAGCGTAGCAAAGTAGAAGTCATCGTTCAGGAGAGGAAAGACACCAGGCCCGGAGTGCCACACGTCCGGGAGTGGGACAGAGGAAAAGGTAAGGGGGGTTGGCTCCAAGGTGTAAAAATCTCTCCAGTAATGGACCCTGCACAGGAAATGTTTCTGGTTCTTCTGATCCAAATGTGATTCTGATGAGTCTTAACGGTCCTTTGAGTCTTAAAGAATTCTTCAGATACTTGAACTTGTTTCTTCTTGATAACCAGATAGAGCTGTTTATAAACAGGAGCTCTAGCCCTAACTGGTTTGGCTCAGTGTATAGAGCGTTGGCCTGCAGACTCAAAGGTCCCAGATTCGATTCTGGTCAAGGACATGTACCTTGATTGCAGGCACATCCCCAATAGGGGCTGTGCAGGAGGCAGCTGATTGATGTTTCTAACTCTATCCCTCTCCCTTCCTCTCTGTAAAAAATCAATAAAATATATAAAAAAATAAATAAAGTAAATAAAATAAAATAAAAACTCTAGAAAGGGTGATTATAAAAGATCAGGATCCATAAGGCATCATGTCAAAGGATGAGGGTTTTGTTTTTTTGAAGTGCTTAGAGGAAGTTTTCTGAAGTTCATGCTGCCTCATTACAGTTTTGGAATGTCATTTCTTAGGAACCGCTTTCAAAATTTATGAAGGTTGATATTTTAATGTATTGTGTTTTTAACACATTTCAGTTGGAAATAGAGATGAAAGACCAACTTAGATTTGGACAAGTTCCTTGTCTAAAACTCAGAGGATAACATTTGTGTTTGTTATGAAGTACCAACATAGAGTCAAACAAATGATTGAGTGTTAATTTTCTGTATTTCTCTCTTAAATTTAATTTTAGTGCCTTTTTGGCAATGTTTCCAGAGTCTGCAGACTTCTCAACAGTCTTTCTTGAACCTTTGGCCTTCAGGAAGTAGTCACTCCCTTAGCTTGGTTCCTTATACTTCAGTAGGATTGCATGTGCCTCATACTACATTTTTGTATTGCTATCCTTGCTTTCCAGAGACTTTGAGGTAGCTTTTAAGAAATACATATAATAGCCAAGACAGGTTTGGCTCAGTGGATAGAGCGTCAGCCTGCGGACTGAAAGGTCTCAGGTTTGATTCCGGTCAGGGGCATATACCTTGCTTGCGGGCACATCTCCAGTGTGGGGCGTGCAGGAGGCGGCTGATCGATGTCTCTCTCCCATTGATATTTCTGACTTTCTATCCCTCTCTCTTCCTCTCTGTAAAAAATCAATAAAATATATTTAAAAAAATACATATAATAATTGAAAAGTAATAACAGTAAATTCATTTCATTCAATAACCAGTTCTAATAACATTCTTCCTTATTTTTACTAGAATTTTCCTTCGGGTACTGGTCGAAGAGGCAATCAGATCTCCGGGCTGAAAGGGATCCTGAGTTTGCCCCCCCGTCGGATTACTTTCTGGGTCAAAAGAGAACTGGTTCTTTGAGTAGCCAGACATGGAACAGACCTGCACCTGCACAGAATGACATAGGGCAGCACCCTGGCCAAACCCATGACCCCAGCTGTTCACATACATCACCCACTTCTGCTCCCAGCAGCCCACCACAAGCCTCCAAGGTCACGTTTGAAACTCTGGATGATATGATATCTTATTATAAACAAATGACATGAACTTAAAAAGCATTCTGACTTGGGTCCATGCTGTTGGTGGTGTCTTTTCTCCCAGAGCAGAGAAAATGACTTGATTTTAGGAATTGAAATGTAACTTTGTTTTTTCTGCCCTTTCCCTATAATAACGGTCGGCAAACAGCGGCTCGCGAGCCACATACGGCTCTTTGGCCCCGTGAGTGTGGCTCTTCCACAAAATACCACGGCCTGGGCGAGTTTATTTTGAAGAAGTGGCCTTACAAGAAGTTTAAGTTTAAAAAATTTGGCTCTCAAAAGAAATTTCAATCATTGTATTGCTGATATTTGGCTCTGTTGACTAATGCGTTTGCCAGCCACTGCCCTAGAAGCTAGAGGCTGAATTTGTCAGCAAGGAAGAAGGTGAATGGTACCTTGGGAAATCTGTGGCCACATGGCCATTCAATTCTTTCTAATATGTATGGCGAGATATTCATGTGGCTTTAAGTGTGATGGAATAGAAATATTCTGTAATATTTGACACCAAGGAGTTTTGGTCTTTCATACCTGCTCCCATGACTTACTCAGATTTAAGGGCTCCATTCCTTCTACAGATGTTAGCATGTAGATGTCTTTTTTTCCCAAGGTTTCAGCTTTCAGATGGAGGATCTATCAGGAGGATCTATCGCCTGTCAAAGAGTGGCAAATGAAGAGACACTATGTGGGCGATGAAGTGATCTAGTTTCCAAGAAGACATCTCAGTGTCATCTTTTCAGCAGCAGATAGGCAGTTGGAGTTGGCTACCAGGCCCACAAGACTCCTACAGCCACCTCCCAAGCCAGTGAGCTCTATAAGAAGGTGCTACAACAGTTCCTCCAAGCACCCATATGAGCCTACCCTCCTCTGGGCTCTGATGCACATGTTTTTTGTTCACACAGCACAGCAGTGTTGACTTAAGTGCCCCCATTCTCATTACAGATTGAGAATTGGAGCGTAAAGGTTAATGACTTGTAAAAGGTCATATGGCATCTAAATGGCAAATGTAGGACTTGAACACAGTTTAAGCTCAGGTTTGCTGCAGACTGATGCTTTTTCCTGAGACTCTTGTTTTCTACTCTGTCTTGTTGCTCCAGTATCAAGCAATGTTAGACAAAATTCCCAAATTCCTGAGAACCAATAGACTCCATATTGGGTAAAGTTGCAGACTTATTAATGGTCATTTTGTCAGCCTAATCAAAGAGATACCTCTTATCAAATACTAGAGGCCTGGTGCACAAAATTCATGCTCTGGGGGGTGAAAGGTTCTCTCAGCCCAGCCTGCACCCTCTTCCAGTCTGGGACCCCTCAGGGGATGTCCACCTGCCGGCTTATGCCCATTCCCCCAGGGTTCAGGCCTAAGCCAGCAGTCAGATGTCCCTCTCACAGTCTGGAGCCTTACAGTCCAGGACCCCTTGCCCCTTACCACCTGCCTGCAACAGAGGCTGGAGAGGCTCCCTTCACCACTGCTGCACTCGCTAGCTGTGAGTCCAGCTGCCCCCTGGTGGTCAGTGCGCATCATAGTGATCAGTTCTGGTCATTCTGCCGTGAGGGTCATTTAGGCTTTTATTATATAGATACATTAAAACCAACTAACCTGGCTGCATTTTTTATAGAAATTGGACAAACTGATCCTAAAATTTATATGAAATTGCCAGGAACCCAGGCTATCCAAAACAATCTTGAAAAAATAAAATTGGAGGATTCACACTTTCTAATTTTAAGACTTGTTACAAAACTATAGAAATCAAACCAATGTGGTACTGACATAATAAACACATAGATTAATGGAATAGAATTGAGAGTTCAAAAATAAATCCACATACTTATGGTTAACTGATTTTTGACACTGATGCCAAAACTGTCTAATGAGGAAAGAATAGCTTTTTCAACAGGATTCTGGGACAACTAACTACCCACATGCACAATAATGAATTTGGATCCGTATCTCATGCCATATACAAGACCAACTCAAAGTGGGTCAAAGATCTAAATGTAAGAGCAAAACTACAAAACCACTGGAACTGCTTACAGAATAAAAGGAGACAAAAAGAAAAACTGGAATATTAAAAAAAAAAATTATTAGCTCTCCTAGACTCAAGAAAAACAAAAAGGAAAGAAGGAAAACAGTAGACAAATATGAGAAAGAATGTATAAAGTAGAGCAGAAGGACTCAAGGCAAATTGTGGAAAAGAGATAGGAAGGGTAGCTAGGCAGCAATAAGCCCAAGAGCATGGGTGCCATTAGTCATGGAATAGGTCACCGAGGAACTTTAAAAATTTTTATTGATTTCAGAGAGGAAGGGAAGGAGAGAGAAACATCAATGATGAGAGACTGATGGAGCAGTTGCCTCCTGCAAGTCCCACACTGGGGATTGAGCCCGAAACCCAGGCATGTTTCCTGACTAGTAATTGAACCATGACCTCTTGGTTAATAGGTCAACACTCAACCATTGAGCCATGCTGGTCAGGCTCAAAAAAAACCTTTTGTTTCTCAGAGCACCTTGGGTGGACATAGCAAAGCAGTCCGTGGTCTGGCTCATGATCACTGTAAGTGAGATTTTCTCTAGGATTTCAAAACATTTTAACCTATTTTCAATGCCTTTTAAAAAAAATTTTTATTTTTCCTATTACCATTTATCCCATCTCTGCCTTCTTTAACAACAGATTATTTAGTGTTTTATGAACCTAGCTGTTACATTGTCTTCCATTGCAGGCCCGGAATTCAAGTGTTTACAGAATTTGTTTTTTATAGTTTCTCCTGGTCTGTTTTATATGAGTGCATCCAGCAGATGGCATTAGAATTCTTAGACTTCAGATCCACACCGCCCAATAGAAATACCATGTAAGTCTTCTGTGTTATTTCCAGTTTTCTAGGAGCCACATTAAAAAAATGAAATTAACATTGCTATATACTTTTATTTCAGCATTTAATCAATGTACACAAATATTATTTGTGTATCTAATATAAAATTTTTCATCAGGAATATTTGACCTATATTTAGATTTCATAAAATATACCATTGAAAGGGTAGATTCACATATCCTAAACATGTTCCAAGCATGCTTAACCATGTTTAAAGTTTTCCAATAACTGAGTCAGTGTGAAGTTTTAAATTTAAATTAATAAAGTGAAAATTTAGTTTCTTAGTCATTCTAACCACATTTCAGGTGCTCAAAAAGACACGTGGTAAAGTGCTAATATATTGCACAGCATAACTAAATGATCTGTTTTTATATGCTGTAGGGCAATGGTTCTCAACCTCCCTAATGCCGCGACCCTTTAATACAGCTCCTCATATGGTGGTGACCCCCAATCATAAAATGATTTCCATTGCTACTTCATAACTAATTTTGCTACCGTTATGAACTGTAATGTAAATATCTGATATGCAGGATGTATTTTCATTGTTGCAAATTGAACACAAAGCATAGTGATTAATCACAAAAACAATATGTAATTATTAATTGTGAAATATTTATTTCTAATTAAAAATAAATGAAATTTTGTCTTGAATCGTGGTGTAGCATGGGCAACAGACTTCATATGACAACAGTAAACTACATTGCTATACTTTGCTACACCGAGGAGCGGTCTGTTGGTTCCTAAGACCATGGGAAATATGTGTTTTCTGATAGTCTTAGACCCCTGTGAAAGGGTCATTTGACCCCCAAAGGGGTCGCGACCCACAGGTTGAGAACCACTGCTCTAGGGTCTGACTACACATGATCCTCCCATTAGTAACTAAAAGATTAACAAATAATTTGTTCCAGGTGTACATGAAGCATTTAATATATTTTTATGGCTATGTTTATCTTGGGATCAAGTAGTGGTAAAATCTCTTCTCAGAAAACATGACCACATCTTGTTTGTGTCTTTGTAGAGCTAAGTGAAATGTTTTAGATCAGAAAGTGCTTTGAATTATTTGTTTTCACTTTAATCTTTTCTTCAGGCCTTTGTGTGTTTTGATACAGTTCCTTTGAATTGGCTAAATAAATCATTTTGTTTGCTTGCAAAATTCCCAAAGGAGAAACTTTAAATCCATATACATGAGATTCCTGCTATGTGTAGCCATACATTTGCCCAAACCTTGTGTATAATTTATTTCTTCTTAAAGCCATAGTGCAGCCCATGGGGTGGTTTTCAGCTAACCTTGTGACATACATATGAGGCAATAGAAGTTAGAATTTGGAACAGGAGAAGTACTGGTTTTTGTAGTTAATACAACATAGAGTAGCCACTCCATATAGGTTTAGTGTTTTTATTTCAGTCAGTAAATTGAATTAAGTTAATTATATATCAAGTAGTTCTTGTAAAAAAAAAATAAAAAAATAAACAACTAAGGTAAGGGATGATCATTGAAAAGAATTTATTGACCTGCTGAAAACTGAGCAAAAATGGAACTCCTCTGGCCTTCCCACCTACTCTCGCCAGCTGTCTTGGTAAGGCATTTTGTTAGTATAAGTGTGTACATTTAGCTTAATGTTTGATGTATGTGTGTGAGTAATAGGGCAGGGGTTGGGGAAGGGAGAGAATGATATGATAGGTGTAGATTTAGAACTGAAAAATCAAAGTTATCAAATGAAGTAAGGTTTTTTAATGAAAATCTGTCACCCAGGTCTGGAGTTAATCTTTTGTTTCTATATTTTGTAATCAGTCTTGGGCTGCATTTACTGTGTATATTCACTGGAGGCCCAGTACATGAATTCATGCATGGAAGGGGTCCCTTTGGGTAGCCTGTGTAGATTTGGCCCCAGCTCACTCCCCCAGCCTCACAGCCCCACAGCCCTGCCTGGCACCCGCCCCCCAACCTGCTCCACTGCTAGTCACTGTCCGCAGAGTGATCAGTGGCAATCGGGCCCCCGCTTGCACCCACCTTACCTCACCTTGGCCCGCTCACCTGCTCCACCATCCTGTCACAGTCCCACTCATCAGGGCCAGTAACACCTCCACTGCCACCTTTAATAGGTGGCTTCATACTAATCTCATGGCTTGAAATTACTGCTGGAGCTGCAGTCATTTCATCCATTCCAGAAAAATGAGAATAACAGTATGTAAAGAAAACACAAAAATTTGTACATGAATGTTCATAGAAGCACTAATCATAGTAGCTAAAAACGAAACAACCAAAATATCCATCAAACAATGCCTAGATCTGTTGATTGTGGTTTAACCATGTAATGGGATATTATTTTACTAAAAACAAAGTACTGATGCCTACTATAACATAAACCTCAAAAACATGATGCTAAGTGAAAGAAGCCAGTCACAAAAGGCCACATATATGATTTCATCTATATGAAATGTCCAGAACAGGCAATTCTATAGAAACAGAAACTAGATTAGTGGTTGCCTGGGGATAAGTGGAATAGAATGTAACTGATAATGGATTTCTTTATGGGGTGATGAAAATGTTCTAAAATTAGGTAGTGGTGTTGGTTGCACAACTTTGAATATACTAAAAACCATTGTATACTTTTAAAAGACTGAATTGTATGGTATGTGAATTATATCACAATAAAGCTATTGTAAAAATTAGCTTTTATCTGTAAGACATATCTTCAAAATTAACCTCAAAGGAAAGGAAATGGTAGGGGGTAGAGAACTGTTCCTCAAACCAGTTAACATTTCAAGGATTTTATTTGTCTTCTCTTCATCTGAGTCCTGGCTTAAAAAAAAAAAAAAATCAGCCCCTGTATGGTCAGGGTCAGATCCTCTGGCTGGCTGCCCTGATGACAGATTCTGAGTGGTTTCTTTGTTCTGTAGTCATATCATTTTAAAAAAATGAACCTATTTTTCTGAGTCTTCAGAGCTGAGGAATAGATGCCAGGGGTCAGTAAATAGACATAAGAAGCCACTTTATCTGCAAGTCAGCCAGATGTCAGAAGGGTTTGCTCTATGGGATTCTTGTTCTTTGGAGACTTGTTGCTGATAGATCGGCAGAGGCAACTCAAAGGGCATGAGGAAGTAGTGTTGCATTTAGAACCTATGTTCCAAGAGCTCTGATTCCTCATCAATAAAACCAGAGAGATAACAGCCTTCTCACCCCAGGGTGGTCACACCAGATTATGGTGTGAACCTGCTCTATAAACGCTGACAGGTGTGCAGCAGAGATGTAGTCCTGGAATGGTAAACTTGGGGTAGCTCCAGAGGACATGGTTTGAGAAGCAAAAGAATGAAGATTTGTGGAAGATGGCCATGGATATGGTGGGGAGTAATTATCAGGCTGAGGTGGTAGAATTGATGGTTGGAGGGCTGTGAAAATGAGAATTGTTAGAAGGCACCAGCCAGAGACCCTTCTGCTCTAAGGGCACCCATTACTAGTAAGTATGCTCATGAGTCATTTAAGTCAATAGCAAAGATGGCCCACTGACATTGTATGGAAATGTTGGCAAAGGTGGTGGTGGTGGGGGGGGGATGGGGGACTTATGCTCTTAGCTTCCCTTTGATCAACCTTTTTAATTTTATTTTTTAAGTAATTCTTTATTGTTGAAAGTATTACATATACCCTGTTCTGATTATTTTTTAAAATAAGTCTTTATTGTTGAAAGTATTACATATACCCTCTTTCCCACCATTGACCCTCTCCAGCTGTATTTATTTGTTTGTTTGTTTGTTTATTTATTTATTTATTGTTGAGAGTATTGTGTTCTGATTCTTGAGCATCTTTTATAAAGGTCATATTTGCACAACACCCCTCAGAAATTAAATCGTTTTTGTGTGGTATAAAATCAAGAAGTGACTTTATATTTTTATTAATATATTTTAGATTGTCATATGTATAGTGGTATGTCTTTATGGGATTTATTTTGATCAGATAAATGAAACTTTCAGATCTAATTATAAAAACCTAGAGATTTATTTTCAATTTTTTTTAAGCCAGTTTGTGTTAAGTTGTTCTTCAAACTGCCTCTCCAACCAGTGGTCTATTTTTGAGATAAAGTAAGATGATAAAAGTAAAACACAATTTAGAAGAATGTCAGGGTGAAAACCACCTAGTAGCACCTAAGGATGTTCAACTGACCCATAAATGAGTATGCTTGTCTGCTATCTTCACAGCCACATATGTCCATTTGATGAGCACTAGGTGATCTCAAGAAGTTTTATTAAAGTGGGAAAATACCATAGTTTGCTAATTTTCAGGTACACATTTTCCCCTTTTAACATCTCTGAAATTGTGATATGTCTTAGAGTCAATGGTATCTTGCGCTGATATTTTTCTTATAAGATGATGCATTAGTTACATCAAATCTTAGGTTTTATGAAATGTGGCAAATAATATTAGTCATTAAATTAAGAAAACTCATTCTTTCCTGCCTGCCTTTGGATGTACATATTGAATAATTCTATACCCATCCTTTCATTGCAGCCAGGAGGTTACCCAACCAGGAAGCTTATCCCCTTCATCCAAAGAAAGCCGATGAAATACCTTTTTGTTTTTCAGGTTTTTATTAATAGACAACAAGCAGATCTTCCTGTTTCGGGTCTCTAACTACAGAAAAGGTATGATGGGACCTCTCTTTCTTCCCCATCCTTTCCATTCCTCCAGCCCCTGGGGCTCCTCCATAGGAACTTACTTTGTCCCTGGAACTATTTCTGGAACCTACTCATCCCCAGGCCCTCCCTTCCCAAAGTGGCTCACTAATGCGGGTCTATCTGAGGTTTCACTGGGAAGAAAAGAGAGGGGGGCATCCCCTTACCTTACTATGGAAGATGTGACCAATTATTATCCTGCCTGGATAGGACCCAGGTTCATTGACCTGTAAAGGCCATTTCAACACTTACATTCTGTCTGTCTCCACACCTTCACCTTAGGTAAGAACTTTCGCTTTCATTCACCTCTCAGGGTGCTCTGACTCTTTACAGTTGAAGACCCCTCTTGTCCAAGATAAACAGTATTACTTAACAGCATGCATGCTCTAGCAACATGAGTGACATCAAGAGTAACCGAGAACTGTATCTGCAATACATATCTACGGCCCCTAAGCTGCTGGCCACCATCTCCAAATTACTCCTCATATGTCGGAACACAGGCATTGCTATACCTAAGGGCATCAGAAACATCTTTGAGTTCACTTGGGAGGAGCTCATCACTGACCCTATGGTGCCTACCCCATCTGACATTCTGGGCCTTGAGATCAGCCTTGGGACCCCACCTGTGGTGCCTATGGAATCAACCTCTGTCCATGTCCAGAAAAAGCCGCCACCACCACCACCAGCACCAGCACCACCACCAGTGACGCTACCCACTGGGTCAGGCAAGTTCACCACCCATGGCCATCGGGTGCACTCTGGCCAGGAGACCCTGTACAAATTCCAGCGGCAGTCCATCCACCTGCTGACTGAGCTGCTCACCCTGAAGATGAAGGCCATGCTGGAGTCTGTGTCTGGTAAGGTTGGCTTGTCAGATTCTTCTCCATTTTTTTCTAGGCCTGGAATAGTCAGTCTGGACCCATGTGTCTACTGCACCTATCCCAAACAGGTATATAAGGATGAACTGCCATGGATCTGCTGTAGGAATTGAACTCCTATCATGACTACCCACAAGAATCATCCTCTCACCCCTTTCTGTTCTCCACTTTTTCTTCCATTCCCTCAGCTTTGCAGAGCCAAGACTGGAAGGTTGGCCATGGAGAATTGTGCGAGGTCAGAGGTACTGATGGGTGGAGTTTGTGGAAATGACATAGAGGTGGAGAGAGGCGGCACCCAGAAGGAAGGAGCTTGTGGAATTGCTAGTCAAGAGGGAAGATTGGTGGGTAGCAAGACAGAGCCCAGTAGAGCCAGAATCAGGGAGAGTTATGAGAACGGGTACATCTGTTGTGAGGGTGTCATGTCTAGATCAAGGCCAGGAACTAGAGCCACATCATTAAAAAAAACTACCAACAGCATTGCGAGGAGGACAGGGCAGGGAAGAGAATAAGCTAGAGACCCTCCCATTAGAAGCCCCCTCACACTTTCTTATCCTAGATATGGATCTACACTCCATCCTTATTTCTCAGGCCATTTATGGACGCCCTTTTCTGAAAACATTAGTTCATACTGAGAGGAAAATGAGTGGATTTGTTGATTCCTTCATTAGGTGCCAACCCCTTGGACATCACAAGGCGCTTTGTGGAGGCCAGCCAGCTCCTCCACCTCAATGCCAAGGAGATGGCTTTTGACTCCCTGGTTGGCACATTCGGGAGAAGTAGCTTTGGTGCTGGACTGATGGGGAAAGGTGGGTACCTGAGCTTCAGCCCTTAGGCGAAAATTCAAACAGTACCAGAGTGCAATGGAAACGTCAGATCCCATTTAAATGATTGACATTTCCAAGTGTTAAGGTGGATGTGGAGCAATGGAGATTCTCAAATGCTGCAGGTAAGTATAAATTTGTGCCATTCCCCGTGGAGAGCAGTTTAGTGGCATCTGTGAGAAGGGAGATACAAAAAAAAAATAAAAAAAATGAAGGGACTAATTTTATTGTTAACATACAACCATTCAGGAAAAAAAATTAACACAGTATTTATTTTTTTAAAATATATTTTATTGATTTTTCACAGAGAGGAAGGAAGAGGGATAGTTAGAAACATCCATGAGAGAGAAACATCGATCAGCCACCTCCTGCACATCCTATACTGCGGATGTGCCCACAACCAAGATACATGCCCTTGACCAGAATCGAACTTGGGACCTTTCATTCCTCAGGCTGACTCTATCCATTGAGCCAAACCGGTTTCGGCCAGTCTTTATTTCTTATAACAATTAGCATGTGCTCCAATATCAATTCATTTTTGTTAAATACAAGATAAAAGCAGGGTGTTGTTTTTTTGTTTTTTTGTTTTTTGATACATTTGTTTTCCTTTTCTAAGATAAAATCCCAAACATTTCCTCCCACACTATTTATCATGCAATGGATGTATCTTCTGCCAGTTCTATTTAGGATCAGCTATGTCTTGGCAACACAGGTCCTCTAAATTGTTCTGTAACTATTTTTGCAGATAGTTACAAGCATATATGGAGTTCCGCACCTTGTGTTCCATTATAGGGCTTAGAGATCCATCTCATTTGGGGTGGACAGCTGCCTATTGGTCTGTTTATGAGTAGGGGGAGTCCCACGGGGGTGTCATGGTAGCTCTGGCCCAAGCAGCTACTCTCAGACCTGCCCCTGGTGCTCTCCCACCCGAAAACTCTGTTCCCTCACCTTGAAAAGGAAACGGCTGTCAGCAATCACACTCCACCTCATGAAGTATTTAAGCATCCTTGCAGAGTCACTGGCTTTCACCTGTGCTGCAGTAACTTCTGCTGTCCCTCAGAGGCTGTGGCTGATCTATTGGGGGAGAATTTGCAGAAAGCTGAACCTTGGAGAGAGAGCCTTTTAGTGATGTCTGTGCCCTGCTGCATTAGCAGAGCACTGGGAAAACTTCCCTATCACACTCCCCAGGAATTCTCTCTCACTTGTTGCTACATCGGTTCCAGGCACTCCTTTTTTTAAACCAGCCTTTCGCTTTCTCTCTTTCTCCCCTGTGTGTGTATAGTCTTAAAAGAATACTGCAGTGTCAAAACCGGTTTGGCTCAGTGGATAGAGCATTGGCCTACAGACTGAAAGGTCCCAGGTTCAATTCCAGTCAAGGGCATCTTGGTTGTGGGCACATCCCCACTGGGGGTGTGCAGGAGGTGGCTGATCGATGTCTCTCTCTCATTGGTGTTTCTGGCTCTCCCTTCCTCTCTGTAAAAAAATCAATAAAATTTATTTTAAAAAATTTAAAACATGAAAAGATTAATAAAAGATATTTCTCAATATCCTTGACTTAACAGACAAATGTTTTCCAACATGACTTTATGCTTTTAATAATTGTCATTTTGATAGGTATAGATTTCTTCTAATATGTAAGTTTCATAATTAACCAAATGCTTAGGTTTCCAGGTTTTTTGTTATTAGTATTTCATGCGTTGTAACATGCAGCTTTATATATGTCACTTATTTCTCTTGTATTGGTGATTAAGATTGGTTACCCAGGAGAGGGCTTATTGGGGCAGAGGATCTCAATATGTGTTTAGCTCTTGCTAAATATTGCTTTCTTGATGGGTTTTCTCTATAATAGCAGGGTTGACTACTTTTATTCCATCTTTACCAGCATTGACTATTGTTTGTTCTTTTTTGCTAAGTTAGGTGCTGAAAGTTGTTCTGATTTCAATATTTGGATCACTAATGATAGTGAGTCTGTGTATTACATCATCCAGTGTGCAGTCTCTGGTTATTATCTTTGTCTACTTATCAAGTCAGGTTTGCCATTTTCTTTGTGGATTTTATAATCCATGTCAATAAATGAGATGCTTAACATTTCCTAACAATTAACCAGTGAAATGAGCATATTTGGGGGGAGAATAGGAAAGGATTTGGTGAGGTTTATGTAAGAATGATTAAGATTTTCCATAGTGTTGGGGCTGCTAAATTCTAATTCTTAAGTGTCCAGATAATCAAATGATTCTACAGACGATTGCATGATTCTGCAAGAGACTGATCTGATTGTTGGAGAAGCATCTGGTTTCTATGGCCTGGATAAGGGAAAATAAATGACTTTAAATTCCTTCTAGTCAGCTCATTGCTTATTTTCTCTACTTAATGCAGCAATTATACCTGCATTTGCCTTTTAGTCACATCATGTCACCTTTTGTATTTGATTGCTGCTCCCTGCTCTAGTCATTTCACTCTTGAGAGATATTGATGGGGGAGGGAAGGATGGAGGGAAGGTAATGTAGAAAGGAACCTTAATTTCCCTTAATTACTCAGAGCCTGCTTGTTTATTAAAAAGTCTTTTTATTCTAAGAGGTGGTTGTTTTGTACAATAGGACACTAGAATATCTGGTCTATCATACTGCTAGAACAAAAAATCCACATTGTATTTTTTGTTAAGAAAAAATAAAGTTAAAAAATTAAAAGAAGGATCCCTGTCTCTCGCACTCCAGAGTTCTTCATGAACAACTCAATCATGGGAGTGAACTCGCCTTATCAGCTTATCTATGAAGCCTCTACTGGCTGTCTGAGCTTTTCCCTCTCAACTGGAAGGGAAGGCAAGAAGAAATCAGGTAACAGTGGTTCCAAGCAAGACCTCCTAGCCCATCTATGGAGGTAGGGAGGTGGAAGTAAGATTCCCTGTTTAGGTTAATAGAATAGCTTGATTTGGTTTTCTGATAGGAAGGATATACAGGTTCCCTGGCTGGTGACAGAAGCTACTGAAATAGATTCTTTCTCTGATATCCCATCAAGTCCATACATCTCGACCCAGTTACTCCAAAGTAGAATCTTATCATTTGAATGTTTACATGCCCTCCATTCCTGGTGATGTGGTTCTCAAACCCACATTTTCTATTCCCTCAGTAGCCCAACTTGAATCCATTTGATCAGAGAGATCTGTGTTGCTCTTACTCACAAAGCAAGTGGGGGAACCAATATCTGAGGAAAGATATTTATATATAAAATCTAATACTGTGTCTTAATCTGGGCCTGTTCATGTGGATAGAAAACACAGAGAGCACTCCTATTCTATTGGGGAAGACATACCACAGAAGGAAAGGCTTAAGGGAAAAAATGGGTGGCAGATGAGGCCAAACAGTATAGTAGTGACTATACAGACAGAAGCTTAGAGGAGACATGAGTTGGAGAAGTAGGGTAAAGCCTCAAGGAACTTCCAGGCCTCCCCTCATCTCCCCAGGCTTTGATTGCAGAATAGTGGAATGGGGAAGGTAGGGGAGGACTACATTCAAAAGAGATGGTGGGAGGATTGATATAAGATAGGATGAAATGCTCAAAGACTGTACAATTGATTCCTACAGACATTGGAGGTAAGGCTGGAAGTTGAGAAGTTTGGATTTTATTCCTGCCCCTGCCCCTGGCTGGCTGTGTGATTTGCCTTCCTCCAGTCCTCACTCTTCATATCAAGCTGATCCTATATCCTTTCAGTTAGTGAACAAATGTTTATTAAACAATTGCTAGTTGTCAGTCACTGTTCTAAATGCCAGGGGTGCACATGTGGACTCTAAGACAAAGACTCCCTTTCCTAATGGAACTGACAACCTCAGCTTTCTTGAACAGAGTAGACTCAGCTGTCCCCTCTAATTTCCCTGCTTCCTTTACTTCTGTTGATGCGTTTTCTCTCACTGTGGTTCAATACCCCACATTACTTCTGGAATCCCACTTTATGTATTCCTGGTTTTATCATATCCCCTCCTGGCCCTAAATTGACACAGTCATTTTAAGGCAAAAACAAAGTATCCTCAAGACACACAGTGATTTCATGATTTTTCTTTCTAATGACCTCAAGTATAATGCCTTGGATAAGGTAGTTACTAAGAAAAAAATTAATTATGTTTGTTTTCCTCTGATACCCCACCAAGATGCAATTTGTCTTACTGTTTCATCATTCTCACTAGGATATATGTTCAGTGATGCTGCATTTCTTAATAATTATGGTTATTCTCATACATACATGCTAGAATGGAACCTTCCTTAATAGTTTTTTAATTTAATTTAATTTAATTTATCTTTATTTTATTGTTGACAGTGTTACAGATGCCTCTTTATTTCCCTCCTTCTCACCTCCTCCTCTTTTCCTATCTGTTCGATGCTCATGTGCTATTACATCTCACCAGCTAACCCCATTTGGAGTTATAGGACCAAGGAAGACTTGGAGCAGATAGTTGGGCTTACTCCCAGAGGACAATAGTTCTTTCTGGAAAGTAACCCAACTTTACAAGGAGAAAACTGAGATAAGTTTGTCAACAATGGTTCCTTGTAGGGGCAAGAGACTGCCACCCTCGAGGACCCAAGGCAACCAGGTATAGGCCAGACATGGATGCTGAGGCCACCAGATGTTCCAGGAGTCATATTGCTGGCAATGGGGCCTTAGGGTCAAGTCTCTGGTCTCTGGTGGTAGGAAGAGTTGGGGAAGGGACCAGAAATCATGCAAAGTGTCCAAAAGCAGAAATGGCCCTCAAGCACTAGCCAGAAACCCAAAAACTTGACTAACGGTGAGGAAAAATCCTTCTGAGATCCTCAGAGATGACTTGGAGCCTGAGAAATGCCCCTGACATGAAGCCAGGTTTTATTCTTGAGACCAAGGTGAGTTGAGCCTGTATATATCCAGAGAAAGCATGTGGCTCCAGCTGGGTGGGCAGTAGAAACTCAGAAACAGGCAGGACCTGAATAGATGCCTTTGAAACTTCAGTCATGGAGAAGTATCTCCAAAATTTCATGTCATCATGTCCTCAGACTACCTAACACACCTGTCACACACAGAAAATAACTATTAAAAAAATGTAATGAAAACATTATCATTCACAGATTTGAACAGGCAGAAGAAAGAAGCAGCACACTTGAAGATAGGGCAATATAAATTATTGAATCTGAAAAACAGAAAGAAAAGATTGAAAAGAAATGAATAGAGCCTAAGGAACCCAGGGGATACCATCAAGTGGAACAACATACATAATGTGGGAGTCCCACCCTAACCGGTTTGGCTCAGTGGATAGAGCATCAGCCTGTGGACTGAGGGTCTCAGGTTTGATTCCAGTCAAGGGCATGTACATTGCTTGCAGGCACATCCCCAGTGGGAGGTGTGAAGGAGGCAGCTGATCGACATTTCTTTCTCATCGATGTTTCTAACTTTCTATCCCTCTCCCTTCCTCTCTGTAAAAAAAAAAATCAATAAAATATATTTAAAAAATCAACCATAATGTGGGAGTCCCAGAAGAAGGAGAAAGAGAGAGAGAGAAAGGAAAAGAAAATAATTTGACGAAGAAATGGCTGAAAAATACCAAATTTGATGTAAGTCTTAGATATAAACACCAAAGATTCCACGTAAGAGGAACTTAGAGACCCAGATAAGACACATTATAATAAAACTTTCAAAAGACAGAGACTCTTAAAAAAAAGGAAGAGAAAAGCATATCATTACATACAAGTAATCCTCAATAAGATTATTAACAAATTTCTATCAGAAATTTTGGAAGCCACAGGAATGAGCACTAAAAAGATAATCAAGAATTTTGTATCTATAGAAAAAGATATAAACAAGTGGAATAATAAACCATGTTCATAGATTGGTGGAATTAACATCATTAAAATGGCCATACTACCTAAAGCAATATATAGGTGCAATGCAATCCATATTAAAATCCCAATGGATTAAAAAAATCTAGAACAAACTCTCCAAAAACTTATATAGAACCAAAAAAGATTCCAAATAACTGCAGCAATCTTGAGAAAGAACAACAAAGTTAAAGGGATCACAATACTGAATATACAAAGCCACTGTAATCAAAACAGCCTGGTACTGGCACAAGAACAAGTACATAAATCAGTGGAACAGAACAGAGATCTCAGAAATTGACCCAAGCTATTATGTTCAGTTAATGTTTTACAATGGAGGAAATAGCATACAAAGGAATAGACAGTCTCTTCAATAAATGGTATTGGGAAAATTGGACAAGTACATGCAAAAATAGGAAACTATGCTACCAACTTATACCATACACAAGGATAAACTAAAAATGGATAAAAGACTTAAATCTAAGTCATAAAACCATAAAAATTCTAGAAGCAAAGTACCTGACAACTCATGTAGCAGAATTTTTACAGATACATCACCTAGAGCAAGAGAAACAAAAGGAAAAACTAAACAAATTGCACTACATAAAACTAAAAAGTTTCACAGCAAAGGAAACCAGCATCAAAATGAAAAGGGAACTCACTGTATGGGAGAATATATTTGATAATGTTACTTTTGATAAAGGGTTAATTTATAAAATATATAATTACTCATACAACTTAAAAAAAAAGACAATCCAATTAAAAAATTGGCAGAAGACCTGAATAGACACTTCTCCAAAGAGTACATACAAATGGCCAAGAAACATATGAAAAAGTGCTCAGAGTCACTAATCATCAGAGTGATGATTAAAACAATAATGAGGTACCACCTCATACCTGCCAGAATGGCTACCATCAATAAATCAACAAACAACAAATGCTGGTGAGGATGTGGAGAAAAAGGAACCCTACTTAGTACACTGTTGGTGGGAATGCAGATGTGGAATTTTCTAAAAAAAATTAAAAATGGAACTGCTATTTGGCTCAGTGATTCCACATCTAGCAATATATTCTAAAAAGTCTGAAATACCAATAAAAAAGATGTGCACACCTATGTTCATAGCAACACAATTTATAATAGCTAAGATCTCAAAACAAGTGCCCATCAGTAGGTGAGTGGATAGAAAAGCTGTGGTACACCTATACCATAAAATGAAAAAAAGAAGGATCTCATACCCTTTGAGACAGCATGGAGGAACCTGGAGAGTATTATGCTAAGTGAAATAAACCAAACAGAAAGTTAAGTATCACATGATCTCACTTATATGTGGAATCTAATGAACAAAATTAACTGATGAGCAAAATAGAACCAGAGACATTGAAACATGCAACAGACTGACATATTTCAGAGGAAAGGGGAAGGAGGCAGGAAGAGATTAACCAAAGAACTTACATGCATAGTATATGCATTACCCATGGACACAGACAATAGTGTAGTGAAGGCATGGGGCGGGTGGTGGGTGTGGGCTAGAAAGAATCATAGGGGGTAAAATGGGACATATGTAATACTTTCAACAATAAAGATTTAATTTAAAAAAACACAATAAAGATAAAAAAATTAAAGAATTTTATATCCAGGAAAACTGTCCTTCAAAGTGAGATATTAAAACATTCCCACATAAACAAAACCTGAGACTAACCTTGCAAGAAACACTCAAGGTTATCCTGTAAGACAGTGATCGGCAAAATCATTAGTCAACAGCACAAACCGCGGCTCACAAGCCGCATGTTGCTCGCAAGCCACAGTTTGCTGACCATTGCATAAGATGAAATGAAAGTACACTGGACCATTCCTTGAAACCATGTGGAGAAATAAATATCTCAATGAAAGTAAAAGATTGGGCAGTTTAAAAGCTAGCAGTATAATAATGGCTTGTAACTGCATTTTTCTACAGGATTTAAAAGACTACTACATCCTGGCCAGTTTGCTCAGTGGTTTAAGTATTGGACCATGAACCAAAGGATCAGGGTTTAATTCCCAGTCAAGTGTACTTACCTTGGTTGCAGCAGGCAACCAATTGATGTGTCTCTCTCATGTCAATATCTTCTCCCTCTGTCTATGTCCCCCACTCCCATCATCTCTCTCTCATATCAATAAAAACATTTTTTATAGAAAGTTGTTTTTATTTTATTTATTTTTTTAAATTAAATCTTTATTATTCAGATTATTACATTTGTTTCTTTTTTCTCCTCCATAGCACCCCTCCACCCATCTCCCACCCTTCCCTCTGCCCTTACCTCCCTCCCATTGACCTCATCCATAGGTGTATGATTTTTGTCCAGTCTCTCCCTGTACATCCCTCACTCCTTTCCCCCTGAGAATTATCAGTCCACTCCCTTTCTGTGCTCCTGATTCTATTATATTCACCAGTTTATTCTGTTGATCAAATTTTTAATTCCCTTAATTTTTAGATTCACTTATTGATAGCTATGTATTTGTTCATAATTTTTTATCTTTTACCTTTTTCTTCTTCCACTTCTAAAAGAGTACCTTTCAGCATTTCATATAATACTGGTTTGGAGTTGATGAACTCCTTTAGCTTTTTCTTATCTGTGAAGCTCTTTATCCGCCCTGAATTCTGAATGATAGCTTTGCTGGATAGATTATTCTTGGTTGTAGGTTCTTGCTATTCATCACATTGAATATTTCTTGCCACTCCCATCTGACCTGCATCGTTTCTGTTGAGAAATCAGCTGACAGTCATATGGGTGCTCCCTTGTAGGTAATGAACTGTTTTTCTCTTGCTGCTTTTAATATTCTCTCTTTGTCTTTTGCTCTTGGTATTTTAATTATGATGTGCCTTGGTATGGTCCTCTTTGGATTCCTTTTATATAGGGTTCTGTGTGCTTCCTGGACTTGTAAGTCTATTTCTTTTACCAGATGTGAGAAGTTTTCAGTCATTATTTCTTTAAATAGGTTTTCAGAATCTTGCTCTCTCTCTTCCTCTGGCACCCCCACAATTCTGATGTTGGTACGCTTGAAGCTGTCCCAGAGGCTCCTTACATTATCTTCATATTTTTGGATTATTTTCTCTTCTTGCTTTTCCAGTCGAGTGTTTTCTGCTTCTTTATATTTCAAATTTTTGACTTGAATCTTGTCTTCCTCTAATCTGCTGTTAGGTCTCTGTACAATATTTTTTAATTCAGTCAGTTTATGTTTAATTTTTGGTTGGTTCTTTTGCATCTCCAGTTGGTTCTTTTTCATCTCCTCTTGGGTCTCGCTAACTTTATCCAACTTTTCTAGGATATTCTTGAAAAACCTTATAAGCGTGGTTTTGAACTCTATATCCAGTCGTTTGTTTTCCTCCATTTCTGTTGTTTGTGATCCCTTCCCTTGTCTCGGCATTTTCACTATGCTGGGAGAACTTCTCTGCTGGATTCAGCCTTATGATATCAGACTTGCAAAACTGTAGAAGCCTCTCTGTTGAGTTTGGGATAGGTGGAGTCTCAGGGCTTAAGGGACCGCCCTGCCTTCCAGTCGGCCCTGCCCTCCACGGCCTCTGAGTCTCATGTGACTGGGTAATCACTGGAGCGGTCCCTGTGCGGGTGCATGCGCTTTCTCTCGCAGTGCCTCTAGATTGCTGCCTTTCTGGCTCCCCTGCACTCCGGGACCATATGAGTCTGGGTCCCCAGGGTTTAGTGAAGTTAGAAGTGATGCAGTTGGGAGGGTCTGTCTCCCGCCCACTCGAGAAAGCCAGCAGCACAATCAGCAGTCGGTCCTCTGTGCATAGTGCCGTGCGCACCACCAGACTTTTGATCCTCCGCGACTCCCTAAATTTCCACACACTTCTCCCTTTACACAGTCCAAACTCCCCCCTGTATGAGTTTCTGCTGGATCTGAGGTTCAGTTTCGTAGGATAAGGGGTTCAATGCCATTGGGAGTCTCCTGCCAGAGAAAGCCAGCCAGGTACTCCGGCACCCTCTCTCTCCACATGTGCGTCTCCGTACCTCAGCTTTTTGCAGCTCCTCTGGGTCTCTGTGAGCCCCTCTATTTCCTTCTAGTTGTAGAATTTCCACTCGGCCAGCTTTCCTGTGGTTCTGGATGATGTCCGTGCTGTCTTTTAGTTGTAGTTTTGAAATTGTTGTGCGAGGCAGCAGTGTAGGTGTTTACCTATGCCGCCATCTTGGATTCTCCCCTAAAAACATATTTTTGGGTGAGGATTAAGAGAAAGAAAAGATCTAAACTATCAAACTTTATAATTATAGAAGGAAGAAAATAAAGATTAGAGATTAGAGCAGAGATAAATGAAATAGAGAATAAAAAATAAATAAAATCAATGAAACTAGAAGGTGATTCTTTGAAAATATGGACACATTTGACAAACCTTTAGCTAGATTAACTAATAAGAAAAGAGAAGGCTCAAATTACAAAAGTAATCTACTGGAATTTACTAATTCTATAGAAATAAAAGAGATTATAATGAACAATTAGACACTAATAAATTGGACAACACACATAAAATGGAAATATTTTTAGAAGCATAAAACCTACTAAGACTAAATCATGGATAAATAGAACATCTGAATAAACATAAATACTCTGGAGATTGAATCAGTAATCAAAAAAACTCCCAACAAAGAAAAACCCTGGGCCTGGTGGCTCCAGTAGTCCAGACATTTAACGAAAAATTAATGCCAATCATCTCCAAGATTTTCCAAAACTTTGAAGAGGGAACACTTCCCAACTTATGCTATAAGGTCCTCATTATCCTGATACCAGAACTGAAGACACTACAGGAAAACAATTAACTGCAGACTTATATTCCTTCCATATGAATACTAATGCAAAATTTCTCAACAATATACTAGCAAATAGAATTCAGCAACATATTAAAAGGATTATACACTATGACTCCTAGGATAGTTCAACATAAAAAAAAAATCTATGTAATACACCACATTAAGAGCATGAGGGGGAGGGGGATCCCTCTACATTATCATCTCAATTGATGCAGAAAAGCCATTTGACAGAATTCAACACCCTTTCATGTGAAATACAGCAACTCTCAAACTAAAGGAAAACACCTCCACATAATAAAAATAATATATGACAAACTGACAGTAAACATTATACTTAATGGTAAAAGACTGAAAGCTTTTCCTTTAAGACTAGGAACAAGGCAAGGATGCCTGCTTTAACTACCTCTATTCAGCATAGTACTAGGAATTCTAGCCAGAAAAATAAGACAAGAAAGGGAATAAAAGGCATCCAAATTGGAAAGGAAGAAATAAAATTATCTGTTTGCAGATGATATTACCTTATAAATAAAAACCCTAGAGATCCCATCAAAAAACCTGTTAAAACTAAAAAAAAAAAAAAGTAGCAGGATAAAGTCAACACAGAAATCAGTTGCATTTTCATATATGAACTAGAGGCCCCATGCATGAAATTCAGTCAAAGGGCTCAGCTCTCACAGCCCCAGACAGCTTTCACAGCCCTGGCTGCCTCAGCTGGCCCTCACAGCCTTGGCTGGCCCTCGGAGCCCTGGCTTCATCCCGAACATTGTTTGGACAGTCATCTGGAAGGTCGTCTGGATAGCTGTTCTGCTGTTCAATCAAATTAGCATATTAGCTCTTTATTATATAGGATAATAATCTGAAAAGGAAACTAGAAAAACAATTTCATTTATAATAGCAGCAAAAAGAATAAAATACTTAGGAATTAACCAAGGAGTTGAAAAACTTGTATAAGGCAAACTATAAATTGTTGCTGGAAGAAATTAAAGGAGACTAAGTAAATGGAAACATGTTCTATAGTCATGGATTGGAAAACTTCATATTGTTAAAATGTCAATACCACCTAGAATGATCTACAGTTTTAATGCAATTGCTATTCAAACCCTAATTATGTTTTTTGCAGAAATAGAAAAATTCACCCTAAAATTCATATGGAATCTCAAGGGACCCCTGAGTAGCCAAAACAGTTTTGAAAAAGAATAAAACTGTAGGACTCAGTTTCTGATTTAAAAACTTACTACCAAGCTATAGCAACCAAAGCTATAGTATGGTATTGGTATAGAGACAGATATATAAACCAAAGAAATAGAATAGAGAGCTCAGAAGTAAACTTGCATATTGATCAAATGATTTTACAAGGGTGTCCAGACCATTCAATGGGGAGAAATACAGTCTTTTCAACAAGTAGTGCTGGAAAACTTGACAATCACCACCAAAGGAATGAAGTTGGACCCTTATCTAATACCATATAAAAAATTAACTTCAAATAGATCAAAGACCTAAATGTAAGAATCAAAACAATAAAACTCTTAGAAGAAAACATTGGTGAAAAGCTTTATGACATTGGATTTGACAGTGATTTCATGGATATGACACTACAGACATAGGCAATACAAGAAAAAATAGACCAATTGAACTTTATGAAAAATTTTAAACTTTGTGCATCAAAAGAGACTGTCCATAGAGTAAAAAGGCAGTCCATAGATGGGAGAAAATATTTGTAAATCATGTATCTCATAAGGATTCATATCCAGAATATATAGAGAACTTCTAATATTCAACAATAAAAAAACAAGCTGAATTAAAATGGGCAAAGAACTTGAAAATATATTTCTCCAAAGAATATATAGAAATGGCCCATCAGCACATGACAGATGTTTAATATCACTAATCATTAGGGAAATACAAATCAAAACTATAACAAGATGCTACTTCATTCTACTCCAGTAGGATATCTACTATCACACACACAAAAAGAAAGAAAGAAAGAAAGAAAGAAAGAGTTGAAGAGGATAGAGAGACTCTTGTGCACTGCTGATGGGAATATAAAATGGTACAGCCACTGTAGAAAACTGTGTGGCAATTCCTCAAAAAAAAAAACCAACCAACAACAACAACAACAAAAAATGGTATTACCATAAGATCTAGCAATTCCACATCTGGGTATATATCAAGAGAATTAAAAACAGGGTCTCTGAGTGATATTTGTACACCCATGTTCATAGCAGTATTATTCACTATAGCTAAAATGTAGAAGCAACCCAAGTGTCCATCAGTGGATGAATGAATAAAGAATATGCAACCTACAGTAACAATGAAATATTATTCAACCTTTAAAAGGAAGGAAATTCTGACACATGCTATAACATGAACCTTGAGGACTTTGTGCTACCTGAAATAAGGCAGTCATACAAAGACAAATACTGTATGATTCTTCTTATATGAGGTATATACTAGTAGAGTAGTCAAAATCATAGAGACAGAGAGGATGGTGGTTTTCAGGATCTGGGAGAGGGGGAATAGAAGTTATTGTCTAATGGGTACAAAGTTTTAATTTTACAAGATGAAAAGAGTTATAGAGATGGACAGTGGTGGTAGTTGTGTAACAGTATGAATGTATTTAATACCACTGTACTGTACATTTAAAAATGTTTAAGATAGTAAAGTTATGTAAATTTTATCACAATATTTTAAAAAATTACAGTTTAGTTCTCAATGGAGCCACACTGTCTTCTGCAGAAGGCCTGAGATTAGCCAACATCCGAGAATTGTTGAAGCCAATTGAGATGGAATTGAAACTTGTTTAATCAGAAATATCAGAAGGTAATCATATTGGCATCCACGGCAGGCACATCTATGTCCTCCTCACCTACAACCAGGCTGCTCTTGGGGAAGCATATTTGGATTCATCACACGGTACAAGTCTGCTCCAGACACACTCTTGGTTGACTCAGAGTGACATGTTTTATCAGTGACCTGTGCCCAGGAAGCATAAATTATTTCCTCAATTATTTTGACTCTCAGGAGAAGATGTGTTCTCTTGCTCCCCTCCCCACTACTCTTCCCCAGGAGAAACCATTTTCTAAAACTCTGTCCCTAACCTTTTTACAACTACAGGCAAAATGAAAAATTTTGAAGAGATGAGCATATCAACCTCTCTACGAGGAACAGGAACTGCCTCTGACATTGTGGAGATCAGTGACCCCTGTCCTGAGGCCCGGGAGAAGCTGCAAGAGATGTGTCGTCTTATGTGAGCACTTTAGAAGTTGGGGGTAGATCAGAGAGGAAGGCAATCATCTGTGTGTGCATAAATGGAAAATCACAAAAGTGTCTGAGTACCAGGAAGTGTCAGCTACCCAATACTCCTAATAATAGTGCTAGGGTGATGACTTGTTCCCAGTCCTTCCTCGCAATCCTTTTTAGTCCTTGTATGGCCTGATGAGGAAGATGGGATTGATGCCCATTTTGTGGGTGATGAAACTGAGGCATGGCTTGAAGTCCCACAGCCTGGTGGGCCTGACCCCAAGGCCTTGATCTTTGTCTTCTCACCACTGATACCATATCCTTTATAGGACTTCTTATAGTATACAACCTTTGTGCCCTGAATGTTTTTTTCTTAGCATAATTTGTCAGAGTTTTCCTGCAAAAAACAAGGGAAATATCTCTTAAAACAAGTAGAAAATGTGACATGGGTGATAATGGTATTTACAATATTACTAGATGCCTGATGCATGAAATTCTTGCAAGAGTAGGCCTTCCTTCCCCCGGCTGCCAGCACTGGCTTCCCTCTGGCACCCGGGACCTGGGCTTCTCTCTGGTTACCAGCAGGCCCTCACCCTTACAGGCCTGGCTTCGTCCAGAAGGTCATCTGGAAGGATATCTGGTCTAATTAGCATATTATGCTTTTATTATTATAGGTGAATCCAACAAGTCCTAACAAGTTAAGTCTACATTTCTCTGAAGCCCAAACTATGGACCATAAAGGACTTGAAACTTAGTCACCTCTAAGCCATATATATCTTGAGCTCCCTAGACCATTCAGTATTACTATAGCTACAAAACATGGACAAAAGGAAGCCACTCAGTTTTGCTCCTTATTATTACTATCTTTCTCTGTAACCTCAGGACTAGAGGGTGAGCAAAGTCTCCAGCTCCCCCAGGTTCCCCTTCAGCACACAGTTCTACTCCATGGTCCTTACCTAGTGCTAAAGATGGAAGGACTGGTCTCAAAGGAGTAAGAGGTGGGGACAGGTACTTTTGGGACAGAGAATGAGATGGGAGTCTTAGGAGTTGGGGAGGGGCTGTAGAGAACTTCCCTGGTGAGTGAGAGCCAAGTGGCTAGAAGATATGTTGGTCTTCCCTGCAGAGAAATCGAAAGGACCACGTGGAAAGGGAGGAGTATCTTCTACCCCATGGTGTTACGCAACTACGGGGCAAAGGTGCCCAATCGTTCAGGGTCAACTCTGAGCTCCTATCATCCTCATCTTCCAAGTAATCAGACTCCCACTCCCAGTTTTCACCAATCTTCCATCTCCCATGCTCACTTCACTCATCATTCTCACGAGTGGAAGGGAGGCAAGAAGAACAAGTTCCATTACACCTTCTATGATGGGTCTTCCTTCGTTTAGTATCCTTTTATTTGGGGCTTTCCCTTTTCCCCGCAATGTAGCACTAGAGAACTTCTGGATTTGAGTATTTACTTTGGTGTTTTTAGTTAATCCAAGAAACCTGGTGACAGATCTTCCAGGGTCCTAAGTGTAGTTTCTAGGACAGAGAGGACTCCTGTTGGAGAAAGTCTGGGTGGGAAGTCACCTTAAACCCCTGTGTTCCTTGTAAGGATCCTGTCACCCACTCTCCAACGTGTTCTAGAGCCTGACCAACTCATTTGTCAGTAAGGCTGAACTCAGAGAGGGCAAAACACTATTCCAAGTTTTGCAGTCTGAGTTGGACGAGATGTCAAAGAGGGGAGACACTAAGCCATTATTCAGTCTTGTCCCTTCATTTTAGGAATGGATAGTCTGACTCATTCAATGTCACAAAAGGAATTTGATGGAAGAGCCAGGCCTGTATTCAGGGCTGCCTCACCTCTATTTAGGGCCCTCTCTCTGGCACCGTTTTTATGCTTTTTAGGATTGTTTCCTCCAACAGAGAGCAGAATTGAGAGGATGGAAGGGGATGGATAAAACCACTGGGTATTGTTTCTCCTACCTTTGGAGAATAGAGAGTTCTCTGAGCTGTCAAACAAGCTGCCCAGATAGGGATGCTTGGCAACACCCCCCCTCAATTCATTTGGCCTCCTCTCTGCTGAGCTGGGAATTCAGAATTTAAGTGCCTTGTCAAAGGAATCGTATTGTTTCTATGACCGTAAATGAGTCCATTCATCACTCTGCTCAGCCCTGCTTCTAATGTGCCCTGTAATATTGAACACAGCAAACTCCTTCCAGGGTAGCTGCTACTCCCTATGGGTCATGGGGCTTCCCTCTTCTCCCTTTTCTTACTCTATACTGCATTGAATAGGATCATCCCCCTGAGCTCCCCATGAAGCTGTGTTTGTGAATTAGGTTGTTATTAATGGGACCAGAGAAGGTGGACTAGTTTACAATCAGTAAGCTGATTGTAACCCATGTTTTCTCACCTGTTCCTAAGCCCAACCTGGGTGGGACCACCCAAAACCTGCAGGCCATCGCTACTGGCATGCTTGACTCATACCCCAACAATGAACACATCCTGGCAATTAATGTGTTTCCTCTTCGGGAGTCCCAGGAGGTCTGGGTTTGGGGCTTAGTTCTTCTTAGTGACTGTGCACAAGTCACTTTATCTCTCTGGGCCTCACTTCCCTCCATTATAAGATGAGGAAGTTAGACCCAGTGATCTTGAAGGAGAAATTCTGTTATTGTGTCCAAATGGTTAAAACACACGATGCAGCTGTTGGATCCCTTTTTGAGTAAAGAAAATGTTTACTCATGGATTCACAGAACAGTAGGTTCAGCAATTGATTCTATTTTCATGGAGATACTTGGAAAAGTTCTCAGGTAGAAATAATATTTCTGCCCTTGGAATGCCAAAAAGCTCCTGATGGGCAGACCCCAGAACCATCCCAGTATGCATTTCACTTGGGTTGTCAGCATTTCCCTGAATCTCTTCCCTTAGTTGATGATTTCAAATTTCCCTCAAAGTCCTTTTTCATACAAAGATATAAATTTATCACATTGATATTCTATCTAATAAAAGAGTAATATGCAAATTGACCGTACCTCTGCTACACCCACAAGCCATGCCCACCAGCCAATCAGAGCAAGTATACAAATTGACCCAACCAAGATGGTTATGACCACAGAGATCAGGAAGGAGGCTTGGGTTTCCCATAGTGGTGGAGGCAGCCAAGCTTTCCATGGGCCTCCACTTAAGGCAACAAAGTTTCAATGGCTGTGCAAGCAGAAAGCTTGGCTCTGCTCCAGGCTACAAAGTTTCAAATGTAGGAGATAAATAAATCCCAGATATCAGAGCCTCTGCTTGGGTCATGGTCGGGGGTTGGCCAGCCTGTAAAGCACCACATACCCCTCGTGCAGGCCATCCCATGCCTCAATGGAACACCCACCCTGATCCAGGACACCCTTCAGGGCAAACCAGCTGGCCCCCACCCGTGCACCAGGCCTCTATCCTATCTAATAAAAGAATAACATGCAGATTGACCATCACTCCAAAATACAAGATGACTTCCCCCATGTGGTCAAAAGATCCTCCCCCATGTGGACACAAGATGGCCACCACAGATGGCCAGCAGGGGAGGGCAGTTGGGGGTGATCAAGCCTGCAGGGAAGGGCAGTTAGGGATGACCAGGCCCACAGAAGAGGGAAGTTGGGGGTGACGGGGCCTGTAGGGAAGGACAGTTGTGGGGGACCCAGGCCTACAGGGGAAGGCAGTTAGGGGTGACCAGGCCTGCAAGGGAGGGCAGTTAGAGGTGACCAGGCCCACAGGGGAGGGAAGTTAGGGGTAAAGAGGCTGGTAGGGGAGCAGTTAGGCATCAATCAGGCTGGCAGGGAAGTGGTTAGGGGATGATCAGGCTGGCAGGCAGGCGAGCAGTTGGGAGCCAGCAGTCCTGGATTGTGTGAGGGATGTCTAACTGCCCGTTTAGGTCGATCCAAGGAGGATTGGGACTAAACGGGCAGTCAGAAATCCCTCAAGGGGTCCAAGATTTGAGAGGGAGCAGGCTGGGCTGAAGAGCACCCCCCTATCTACCCCCGTGCATGAATTTTGTGCACTGGGCCTCTAGTCTATATAATAAAAGCTTAAGTGACAGTTATGGCAGAATAATTGGTCACTATGATGCACACTGACCAACAGTGGTAGATGCTCAAAACAGGATCTGCCCCTAGTGGTCAGTGCACTCCCAAAGGGTGAGCACCATGTAGTCAGAAGCCCGACTCATGGGGCAACAGTGCTAAGGAGCAGTGAGCCAAGTGGTATGGAGCAAGTATGCAGGTGGTAGAGAGCAAGGGTCCTGGACTGCAAGAGGGTACAGTCTGGGCTGAGGGGACTCCCCCTCCCCTGTGCACGAATTTTGTGCACTGGGCCTCTAGTAAAAATATAAACCTTGATCACTCTGTGTTTGGTACTGTGCTCAGCACTGTTCCTTTAGGGATGTGTTGAGCACTCAGAACCATAGTGTGAGATAAGCAGTTTTTAATATGGTAAACTGCTCATAACATAAAATGTACCATTTTAACCATTTTTGACATGTATAATGGCTTCAAGTGCGTTCACAATATTATACAACAATCACCACTATTTATTTCCAGACTTTCTCCACCCCAAAGGAAACCCCATACTTTTTAAATAATCACTCCCATTTTCCTCCCCCTACCTTTCCCAACAACCACTAATTTGCTTTTCACCTCTATGTATTTGCCCATTCCAAATACTTCTTGTAAGTAAAATCGTACAACATGTGCCCTTTTATATCTGGCTACTTTCACTTAGCATAATATTTTTGAGGTTCTTCCACATTGTATAGTTTACCCTTGAACATGGCAGGTTTTAACTCTGCAGGTCCACTGATGGGTGGATTTTATTTTCAATTGACTCATATAGTTCAATTGGCCTTGCTCAGTTTAATTGTCTGAAGTTCATTTGATGGGCAAAGTTCAGCTGATCTTTGCAATTCAAACTTGTGTTGTTCAAGGGTTTACTGGAGGCTAGGAATCCTTAAATGTGGAGGGCCAGCCTAAGTTATACACGGACTTTCCCCATGCACAGGCAGCAGGCACCCTTAATCTCCAGGGTTTTCAGAGTCGGTTGTAGTCTGCATCAGTACTTCATTCCATTTTTTTTTAAAGCGGGTAAAATTCACATAGCATAAAGTAGATTCTTTTAACATGTATAATTCAGTGGCATTTAATACATTTACAATGTTGTGCAGCTACCACCTCTATCAAGTTTTGAAATGTTTTTTTCACCCCAGAAAGAAAGCCCTACACCATTAAGCATTGACTCCCCATTCCTCCCTACCCCCAGCCTGGCTGGCATCACCAGTTTGCTTCCTGTGGGTTTGCCTATTGTGGACATCTCATTCAAATGGAATCCTACAATATGTGGCCTTTTGTGTCTAGCTTTTTCACCTAATATAATGTTTTCAAGGTTTGTACATGTAGCATTTGTCAGAATTTCCTTCCTTTTAGTAGATAAATAATATTCTATTATATGGATTGTAACACTTTAAAAATTCAGTATTTTATTTATGGACATTAGGTTGTTTCCACCACTTGGCTATTAAAATCTAATGCTGCTGTGAATATTTTTGTCTAAGTTTTTATTTGCACACTTGTTTTCAATTCTTTGGAGTTTATATCTAAGAATGGAATTGGCTCCATCATATGGTAATTCTATGTTTAAATAAGAGGCCTTCAAAATGTTTTTTCATAGTGGCTGCACCATTTTATATTCCTATCAGCAACGTGTGAGGGTTCCAGTTTCTTTTTTTTTAAAATATATTTTATTGATTTTTTACAGAGAGGAAGGGGGAGGGATAGAGAAAAACATCGATGAGAGAGAGACATCAATCAGCCGCCTCCTGCACGCCCCCTACTGGATATGTGTCCGCAACCAAGATACATGCCCCTGACTGGAATTGAACCTAGGGCCTTTTAGTCCGCAGGCCGACACTCCATCCCCTGAGCCAAACCAGTTTTGGCGGGTACCAGTTTCTTGATATCCTTGACTATACATGATATTTTTCCTTTAAAAAAAAAAAATTCCAGCTAAAACTGGTTTGGCTCAGTGGATAGAGCGTTGGCCTGTGAACTGAAAGGTCCCAGATTCGATTCCGGTCAAGGGCACGTACCTTGGTTGTGGGTACATCCCCATTCAGGGTTATGCAGGAGGCACCTGATTGATGTTTCTCTCTCATCAATGTTTCTGACTATCTCTCTCCCTTCCTCTGTGTAAAAAATGAATAAAATATGTTTAAAAAAATTCTAGCGATTCTGATGGGTGTGAACTGATATCTCATTATGGTTTTGACTTGCATTTCTCTAGTAACTAATGATTTTGAGCATCGTCATATGCCTTCTTTGTATACCTTTTTTTTAAAAAAGAAATAAGTATTCAAGTCCGTCCCCATTTGTTGATTATCTTTTTCTTATGAGTTCTTTATATAAATACTATAATCTTATCAGATATATAATTTGCAAATATTTTTCTATACTGTAAGGTGTCTTTTCACGTTCCTGGATAGCGTCCTTTGCTATACAAAGTTTTTAATTATGGTGAAGTCAATTTTTCTATTTTTTTTGCCTTTGTACTTTGTTTTTCATATCGATGAAAACTTATTGCTTATTCCTATGTTTCCTATGTTTTCTTCTAAAAGTTTTAAAGTTATAACTCTTACATTTAGGTTTTTGATACATTTTGAGTTGACTTGTACATTTTTTGTGTGGTGTGAGATAAGGGTCCAACTTCATTCTTTTGCATGTGATGCTCAATTGTCCCAGAACTATTTGTTGAAGAGACTATTTTATTCCCTATTTGAATGATCTTGGGGTCTTTGTTGAAAATCAATTGACCATAGATGTACTATTATTATTATTTTTAACCTTTTATTTTATGTTTTATTTCTGTACAAAGTGTCCTAGCTTTTAAAAAAATTAAATTCTTTATTATTTAATGTCTCCTTTCCCCTTCATTGACCTCTCTCCATCTGCTCCCACTCCCATATGTCTCTGTAGATCCCTATGGGGACTATTGCCATTAGCAATACTAATTCTTCTAATCTATGAATACTAGCGACAAATGATATGAAATTCTGTATGTACAACAACAATAAGAAACTAATAAACAAAAGGATATATCATGCCCTTACCACCCTACTGTCTGTGTCCATTGATTTTGCTTATATGCATACATATAAGTCCTTTGGTTGAGCTCTTTTTTTAGAAAAATATATTTTATTGATTTTTTACAGAGAGAAAGGGAGAGAGATAGAAAGTCAGAAACATCAATGAGTGAGAGAGATCAATCAGCTGCCTCCTGCAAGCCCCACAGTGGAGATGTACCCGTAAGCAAGGTACATGTCCCCAACCGGAATTGAACCTGGGACCTTTCAGTCCGCAAACGGATGCTCTATCCACTGAGCCAAACCAGTGTCAGCTGGTTGAGCTCTTAATTCTCCCCCACTGCCTTCCCTCTGAGGTTTGACGGTCTGTTCAGTGCTGCTGTGTCTCTGGTTCATTGGTTTATGTTGTTCATTATATTCCACAAATGAGTAAGATTATGTGATATTTATCTTTCTCTGACTGGCTTATTTCACTTAGCATAATGCTCTCCAGTTCCATCCATGCTTTTGCAAATGGTAAGAGTTCTTTCTTTTTTATAACAGTGTAGTATTCCATTGGGTAGATGTACCACAGTTATTTAACCCACTCATCTGCTGATGGCCACTTAGTTTGTTTCCAAATCTTAGCTATTGCAAATTGTGCTGCTATGAACATAGGGGTGCATATATTCTTTCTGATTGGTGTTTCTGATTTCTTGGAATATATTTCTAGAAGTGGGATAACTAGGTCAGATGGGAGTTCATTTTTAGTTTTTTGAGAAGGCTCCATACTTTTTTTCACAGTGGCTACACCAGTCTGCATTTCCATCAGTAGTGCACAAGGGTTCCTCTCCACATTTCAGCCAACACTTGTCATTTGTTGATGATAGCCATTCTGATAGGTGTGATTTGAATCTCTCAGATGATTAGTGACTTTGAGCATGTTTTCATATGTCTCTTGGCCTTATTTTCTGTATGTCTACTTTCAAAAAGTGTCTAGTTAGGTCCTTTGCCCATTTTTTTATTGAATTGTTTATTTTCCTTTTGTTAAGTTGTATGAGTTCCCTATAAATTTTGTAGATTAAACCCTTATTGGATATAACATTGGCAAATATGTTCTCCCATATAGTGGCCTCCCTTGTTTTGTTGATGGTTTCGTTTGCTGTGCAGTTTTTTATTTTGATATACTCCCATTTGTTTATTTTTTCTTTAGTTTCCAATGACCTAGGAGCTGTGTCAGTAAAGATATTGCTAGGACATATGTCTGGTATGTTGCTGCCTATGGATTCTTCTAATATTTTTATGGTTTGCTTTATATATTTTACATTTAAGTCCTTTATCCATTTGGAGTTTATTTTTGGTTTATTTTTTGACTCTCAATTCTACTATTGCTTTATAAGTCTGATATTATGTTTTGATTATTGTGGTTTTGTTGTGTTAAAATCACACAACAAATGTGAGTCCTTCATTTTTTTTCAAGATTATTTTGGTTATTTGGGATTCCTTGAAATTTTATATGAATTTTAGGATCAAGTTTTCTATTTCTGCAAAAACGATTGATGAAATTTTGATAGGATTGCATTAATTATCTAGATCCCTATGGGGACTATTGCCATTAGCAAGATTGATTCTTCTAATCCATGAATACTAGCAACAAATAATATGAAATGCTGTATATACAATAACAGTAAGAAAGCAATGAACAAAGGGAAATGATATCATTTACAATAGCATCAAAAAGGATAGAATACTTTGGAATAAATTTAACCAAACATTTTTCATTGTAGTTCACTGGAAACTATAAAATATTATTGAAATAAATTAAAGAAGATGGAAATGAATAGAAAACATCTGATTTTTATGTGTTGATGTTGTATCCTGCAACTTTGCATGTTTCTAGGAATTAATGTCCTCTTCAACTAGGTTATCCAACTTGTAAGTGTACAGTTGTTCATATAATTCTCTTATGGTTATTTTTCATTTCTGTAAGGTCATTAATATCTTCAATTTCATTTGTAATTTTAGAAATTTGAGTTTTCCTTTTTTTCTCACTTAGTCTAGCTTAGAGTTTTGTGAATTTTGTTAATATTTTCAAAGAAGTAATTTTTGGTTTTGTTTGTTATTATTTTTCTATTCACCGCTTTGTTTTTCTATTCTCTAATCTTTGTTTTCTTCCTGTTGCTATCTTTAGCTTTAATTTGCTCTTCCTTCTTATAGTTCATTAAGGTGGAAATTTGGGTTATTAATATGATATCTTTTTTTCTCCTTTAATATCAGTATTTATTGCTACAAATTTCTTTCTGAGCATTGCATTTACTTTACTCCGTAAGTTATAGTGTGCTGTGTTTTTGTTTTCAGTTATCACAATTTTTTTTTCTAATTTACCTTGTGATTGCTTTTTTATCCATTGGTTGAGTGTGTTGTTTAATTTCCATTTATTTGTGAATTTCCCAAATTTTATTTTGTCTGTGACTTTTAGTTTCATTCTGTTAAAATATACTCTCTATGGATATAATCTTTTAAAATTCATTGATCAATGAGAATCTTTGATTGACTGCTTCCTGCACTCCCTCGACTGGGGATCAAGCTCGCAACCTGGGCATGTGCCCTTGACCAAAATCGAACCTGGGACCCTTCAATCCACACGCTGATGCTTCTGTGCAGTAAGCCATACTGGCTAGGTCTGTTCTATCCATTATTGAAAGTGAGGTAGTGAAGTCTTCTGCTCTTATTTTAGTACTTATTTTTTTAATTCTGTCAGTTTTTGATTTATATATTTTAAGACTCTGTTGTTAAGTGTGAATATCTGTACTTGTTATATATTCTTGAGACATTGACCATTTTCTGAATAACGTCCTTCTTTGTCTCTTGTAAAATAATTTTTATTTAAAATATGTTTCATCTGATAGCAGTATAGTCAACGTTGCTCTCTTTTGTTTACAATTTGCATATCCCTCTTCATAATTTTACTTAAAAAAAAAATAGGCCCTAGCCGGTTTGGCTCAGTGGATAGAGTGTTGGCCTGCAGACTAGAGGGTCCCAGGTTCAATTCAGGCAAAGGGCACATGCTTGGGTTGCAGGCTTGATCCCCAATAGGGGCATACAGGAAACCGCCAATCAGTGATTCTCTCTCATCATTGATGTTTCTATCTCTCCCTCTTCCTTCCAAAGGTTTTTATTTTTTTCCTCTTCCAAAGATTTTTATTGATTTCAGAGAGGAAGGGAAAGAAAGAGAGAGAAACATTAATGATGCAAATCATTGATTGGCATATCCCCCATTGGGGATGAAGCCCACAACCTGGGTATGTGCCCTGTCTGGGAACTGAACTGTGACCTCCTAGTTCATAGGTCGATGCTCAATCACAGAGCCATGCTGTCTGGGCCATAATTTCACTTTTAACCTAGTTGTGTCTTTGGATCTAAAGTGAGTCTCTTGTAGACAGCATATGTGTGGATTATGGTTTTTGTAAAAATCCATTTTCACAATCTCTGCCTTTGTTTGAAAAGTTTAATCCATTTATATTTAAAGTAACTGTTGATATAAAAGGGCTTAATCCTGCCATATTATTTTTTGTTTTTTATATCTTATATATTTTTTGTTCCTCAATTCCTACATTACTGCCTTCTTTTATGATTTTTTTTTTTTCTGGTAGCATGACATTTTTATTCCCTTCTCATTTTTTTTTTCTCTGTATTTTTAAATTATTTTCTTAGTGGTTACTCTGGTATCATGGCTTGAATAGTGTCTGCCAAAAATTTATGTTCATTTGAATCCTCAGAATGTGATCATATTACAAATAGGATTTGCAGATGTAATTATTAAGTTAAAATGCAGCCATATTGGATTCATGTGGGCTTTAATTCAACAAGAGAAAACAGTCACACACAGAGTAATTAAGTTCATGTGATGACTAAGAAAGAGATTATAATGATACACCTATAAACCAAGGAATGTCAAAGATTCTTGACAACCACTAGGAACTAGGAAGAGGCAAGGAAGTATTCTTCCCCAGAGCTTCCAAAAGCATGCTCTGTCTATACCTTGCTAGTCTCCAGAACTGTGAGGAAATAAATTTCTGCTATTCCAGTGACCCAGTTTGTGGAATTCAATTATATCAGTCCCAAGAAATTAATATACTTGATTATTACAACTGACAACAAACTAGTTTGAATTAATACTAAGTTAGCTGTAATAGTACACAAAACTCTCCTCCTATACAGCTTATTCCTTCTTCTTTATGTTATTGTTATTACACATTACATCTTTATATAGAAGTATTCCATTAACATAATTTACAATTATTATTTTATGCATTTGTTTTTCATTTTTGAAGGGTAGTTTTGCTTAATACAGAATTCTTGGTTGACAGATTTTTTTTCCCTTTCAGCTCTATACATATTTCATTCTATTGCCTTTTAGCCTCCATGGCCTGCATAGTTTCTGTTGAGAAATCAGTTGACAGTCGTATGGGTGCTCCCTTGTAGGTAATTAACTGTTTTTTATCTTGCTGCTTTAATATTCTCTTTGTCTTTTGCTCTTGGTATTTTAATTATGATGTGTCTTGGTGTGTTCCTCTTTGGATTCCTTTTATATGGGGTTCTGTGTGCTTTTTGGACTTGTAAGTCTATTTCTTTCACCAGGTGAGGGAAGTTTTCAGTCATTATTTCCTCAAATAGGTTTTCGATATCTTGCTCTCTCTCTTCTTCTGGGTTTAGTGGAGTCAGAAGTGGCACAGCTGGAAGGGTGTGTCTCCTGCCCACTCCCGAAAGCCAGTGGCACAATCAGCAGTCGGTTCTCCGCGAGAAACGCCTTGCACACAACCAGACTTCTGATCTTTTGTGACTCCCCTAAGCCTCCGTGCACCTCTCCCCCTTCACAGTCCAAACTCCCCCCAAATGAGTTTCGGCTGGATCTAAGGTTCAATGTGGTAGGGCAAGGAGTTCAATGCCTTTGAGAGTCTCTGTCTCCCTCCCACCAGAGAAAGCCAGCCAGGTTCGCTGTTACCCGCTCTCTCCAGGCGCTAGTCTTCGTACCTCAGCTTTTTACAGCTCCTCTGCGTCTCTGTGAGCCTCTCTCTTTCCTTCTAGTTGTAGAATTTCCACTCTGCCAGCTTTCCTGTGGTTCTGGATGATGTCCGTTCTTTTAGTTGTAGTTTTGAAATTGTTGTGTGAGGCAGCAGTGTAGGTGTTTACCTATGCTGCCATCTTGGATCTCCCCTCTAGATAGATACTATTATTTAGTTACTTTTATAATTTCTGCTCATTAGTTTTTTATCAGTTTGTGGAAAAGTATTAAGAGGATGAATCCTAGTACCAACCACTGAAATTTTTCCATATGGGGTACTTCTGAAATGCCTGCAAACAGGATAGTAGTTGTCCTCACTATATCCCTCTTGTTTGGGACAAATGTTTCTTGGGGCCACTTGGTAGGAAATGAGCAGCTAGACATGGACTGCTCTCCTAGAATGGTCAGATTAGAGATATTACTGGCCTCAATATACTGGCTCTGCCACTTCCTGTGTTGTGATTGTGAGGCAGACCATTTTTTTGCACCTTGAATTTTCATTTGTATGATAATAACTTATCCTGCTTTGCTAAGAACTTCCCTGATTTTAGTAGTGAAAGTCCCACATTCCAGGAACCTCCCTCAAATGCAGGGAAACCCTAAACATCTGTGAGATGGAGATCATAATAATTTACTACAGGGTGATTGTGTGGATTATAAAGAAGATACAAAGAAAACACCAGAGACATGGTTGGTTCCATAGTAAATGAGTTGTTATGTAAAGTTCAGGGAGGGTCTTTGAAAACTGGGAATGATAAGCCATTTAGAAAACAGATTTGTAGACTTGCTTTTCATGGGGCATCAGAGAATAGAACCTGGAGAGATTTTTGTTAGTTCTACTTAACCATTTCTTCCAGCTATCCCTCCGGAAACATTGCCATGTGTCAGATCCCCACGTGCTGCAGAGGGAGAACCATCACCTTACTCTTTAATGACACACCCAACTTCTTCCTGGCCCTGTTTAATGCTGAAGGCCAGGGCTACGTACACTACAACCTAAAGTCCTGGTGAGTGGGTTGGAGGAATTATGGCGCCATGGAAGAATCTCTGAGGGTAACAAAAGGGGGCACTGGGGTGACGAGTCCTTGGGGAAAGGAGAGGCCAGGCAGTATTCAGAAGTTAAGAAGGCCACAAGGCAGTGCCTGCAGAAACATAGGTACTTTGAGGCCCTCACTTGCTATATCTGTATCATAGCCAATGAGGATGGCAGCTCTCCAAGACCTACTCCACTTGTGCCCCACAGCACTAAGATCTTGATTTTTGGCTAGAAACAAAAAAGAATGGAACAATTCTTTAGTGGAGAGAAGTGTTTATACCAAGAGAGAGTGAAGTAGAAGCCACAGGCACACATTTTTGTCAGCCAATAGTTGGTTTTGCCTGGCCTTTCAGAAGGAACTATTCTTGAAAGAAATTACCTACTTTCATGTAATAGATGTTCCCATTTTGATACCTAAGATCTTGTATACTCAGGTTCCTAGGCAACAGGGCACCCATTTCATTTCTGTCCCTCTGGGTTTGGCCTGGAGTCTCCATCATCTCCCCCAGACCTACCCTTCCCAACAATTCTCCTAGTAGGATCAACAGGACTGAAGGGACTTCAGACCATATTAGGCAAGAGAAGTGAGGCCGCCTGCAGGAAACCGGGATTTCTCCAGCTAGGGCAGTCTCAGTAGCGTATGGCCAGTAGTAGTGAGGACTTCCTTCAGGGGCCTGATGGCAGCTTCTCACCTATGTGTCTCTCCTAGCTGCCCATATGTCTTGGTCTTGGATGAGGAAGGCGGGACCACCAACGACTACAATGGCTATGTAGTCCACAAGTGGAGCTGGGCTTCTAAGACGGAGACTTTGCTCTTCTTGGAATATAAGGTAGGGGTTTGCAGCACAGGTGGGGCAGCCTTGGCAGCCTTCCCTGGGCTGCTTAGCATCAAGAGTCAGAGTACTACTTGTAGGACAAGAGCCCTGCTCTCCAGAAGCTTGTCTCATTCTGAGGTTCCCAAGTTGGTAGGCAGTGATCTAGGGCAGGCTAAAGTAAACCTTTCAACCAGCCTATGGCAACTGTTGGCTGCTATACTGACCTTTTTTAGTAATATCCTCCTGTGTTGTTTTTATTATTAACATTACATTTTGATAGTTTAAAGGTCCTTTATGTTAGGAAGTACTCATTATAGTAGTTGATAGCTTTATTTTTATGCCTATACATGGCAATAAGAAAACTTAGCAATTCTATGTTGGTCTCTCCAGTTTTCTGTTTTTATAACTTTACTACCTATGAAATTAAAAAAATCTGTGAGTCAAAGGTGGCTGATAGATCCAAACCCTTTTTTTCCCATTGGATTGTTTAGACAGCCATTAATCAGATTTATTAATTATTCAATGTTGAATTATTAATATTAAATAGTAATTTAAGTTTAAGTATTAATAAAGCAATTATCTAAGCCTGAGTTTATCATTTTTAGGATTACTGACATTTGGGCATGGATAATTCTTTGTTAGAGTGTTCCTTGAATTTTAACTGTAAGATATTTAGCATGATTCCAGTAATATACTCTCCTCCAATTGTGACAATCAAAATATATCACCAGACATTGCCAGATGTCCCCTGGAGGACAAAATTGCCCTTGGGTGAGAATAACCAATCTAGAGGATATAAAAATGAGTAACATCCATTGAAGAAGTCAAAGCTCTGGATGGGGGTAGAGACTAATAAAGGCTGTGAGAGAGGGACAAGCTCATAGAGTTGGGAGTCAGAGAAAGATCACAGAACATAAAATCCACTCAAAGTGGCCTGAGAGTAAGAGCCCTAAGGTAAGGATTATGGACAGAAGCACTCTTGGAGTGCATGGTAGGATTCAGGCATCCTATTTTTAATCTCCCGTCTCTTGTCCTTCCTATTTATCTTCTGCATTCTCATCCTCATATCCTGCTTTCTTTAGATCAGTGAACCTCTGCTCAGAAACGTTCCATCTCTTGAACACATATCCACCTTCCTACCCCCCATTCCCAACACCAGCCCAAAATGCATTCCCTTTTTTCTCCTCAATCCAAAATGTTCCTCCTTCAAACCTGCTGCTCAGACTTTCCCTTCTTTGTGGCATCCCACCCCACACCCATTTCTCTTTTCTCATGAGTTCTGGAATTTGAAGTTTTCATGAGTATTTCTGATACTTGGCCAGGTTCAAGATTTTCAGTCTAGGGGTGTATTAAGTTGGTGTCTTAAAATTTTAACTTTTTGTAGCTGTATGATAAGTTTATAATGCAAGATGATTATAAACTGGTTACAGGCAGAAACTATATGAAGTGTATTAGTGTAGCAAGTGGACAGAGAACTGGCATGAGAGCCTGAGAGCCAAGTACTAATGCCAGTTTTTCTGGACTCTGGTTGTGCAGCTGTGTGAAAACCACTTAGTTTCCCTGACCTTGGTTGTCTCACCTACACAAAGTGGGTCATCAGACCTGCTCTCCTGCCTCAAACTGCTTTTGTAAGCACTGAATGAGATAATGAAGGGGAAAGTGCTTTGACATCACCAAAATGTTTTAGCAATGTATTTCAGTTTATCGTTCTGTTCCTTGGGACTGCATACAGAAATACACAAAGCCTGGAGCAGTCAGGAGCGGCCTGGAAGACAAAGTGTTCCTTGAGTTGTAACATGAGTATATATGCATGTGATTTACCTAGACAGAAGAAGAAAGGGAGAGGATTTGGGGTAGAAGGAGTAGCATTTGTAAAGGCCAAAGTTGGGACTCAATGTGGTATTGCTAAAAGTTTACAAGTGTCTCTTCTGAAGGAAATGGGGCCAAGAGGTATATTTGTTGAGGTGTGAAGAAGGAGAGGTATTGGATGTCCAGCTGAGGAGTGTGCATGCTTTCTTGAAAGCTGCAGTGGCCATTTGTTTTTACCCAGTGTAGCATTTCCAGTGTTCCTCATTCCTCCGTGAAAAATCCAAGTTTCTTTCTGGTATCATTTATTTCCAGCCCAAAGAGCATCCTTTAGCATTTCTTGGGTATAGATCTGTAAGCAGCACATTCTGTTTTCTTTCATCCTATGTAATAATAGCTCAGAGATCCAATGGTAGAACAACCAGAATGACTGGTCATGACTGGTCGACCAGTCACTAAGACACTCGCTGACCACCAGGGGGCAGATGTTCAATGCAGGCTGGTCAGTGCACTACCACAATGGGAGCACCAGGGATGAGCAGAGCTCCCACAATAGGCCAATCCCTGCAGGCCACACCCCCCACCAGTACACAAATCCCGTGAACCAGGCCTCTAGTGTGAAAATAATGTCTTTATTAAAGGGTATTTTTGTCAGATTTAGGATTCTGGGTTGACATTTTGTTTTGTTTTGTTTTGTTTTAGCATTTAAATATGTTGTTCTGTGTCTGACTTCCATAGTTTATGATCAGAAGTCTGTAATTATTCAAATCATTGTTCATTTTCTCTAGGTTTTTTTTCCCAAGATTTTATCTTTTCTTTGTTTCTAATTTGGATATGATACCAGTATGTCTATGTGGTGTTATCTTAATATTTATTATGTTTGGGATTTACTGAGCTTCTTGAGTCTGTAAATTAATGTCTTTCATCATATTCAGGAAATCTTATTGCATTAGAAAAAAATTATACTCCAGTCTCTCCTTTTCTATCTCTAAATTCTATAACTTTATCCTATCATCTTTATTCTGCTATTCTGCTAATCCTATGATTTTTTTTTTAGAGAGAGAAGAAAGGGGAGAGAAGAAACATCAATGTGAGAGAATCCTCAATCGGTTGTCTCCTATTCATGCCCCAACCAGGGACTGATTCTGCAATCTAGGTATGTGCCCTTATTGGGAATCAAACTTGCGACTTTCCAATGCATGGAACAATGTTACAACCAACTGAGCCATAATGGCAGGGCCTATGAAATTTTAAAATTTCAGATATTTTCATTGCTGGAATTTCCATATAGTTCTTTTCTGTATATTCTATTTCTAATATTTTTTCATTCAATTTAAGTATATTTTCCTTTATTTCATCAACTGTAGTTAAATTGGCTGCTTTAAAGTATTTGTCTGATAACTCAACATCTGGGTCATATCAGATAGGATTGGCCTCTGTTGATTATCTTTTTCCTTGAGAATGGCTCACACTTCACTGGTTCTTCACATCCTGTGTAATTTTAGATTGTTGACATTGTGAATGTTAGTTTTGAGTCTCTGAATTTTGATGTATTTCTCTGAAGAGTATTGATGTTTTTGTTTTAACAGGCAAAGAACTTGATTAGACTGATACCACAAACTATCTCACCTACAGTGGGTAGCAGCTTAAATCTCAGTTCAGTTTTTTTGTTTCCCCAGGTATAAATTACTTTGAGTCTGCTCTGCTTTTGCATAGTTCAGGGATCACCCAGAGATGTAGACAGTTTATGTATAGAATTCAGGGGGCTCTATTTCTCTCCCTCTGTCCCTTTTGGAAATCTTTCCTTACAGTAATTGCCTCAGGTTCTGTTCTTTGATTCTTTGAGCCAGAAAAAATGGTGGAGTTTGGGTTATGACTATAGCCTGTCTTAGGATAAAGCTGTAAAACAGAAACTCATCCCATACTAGTCCTTTCCTTTAAATTTTGACTCTTCAAAGTCTCCCTGCTCTTTTTATTTTTATTTTTTAAGTATATTTTTATTGATTTCAGAGCAGAAGGGAGAGGGATAAAGAGAGAGAAAAATATCAATGACGAGAAAGAATCATTAATTGGCTGCCTCCTGGAGATTGAGCCAGCATCCTGGGCATGTACCATTGACCGGAATTGAGCCTGGGACCCTTCAGTCTATAGGCTGACACTCTATCAACTGAGCCAAACCAGCGAGGGCCCTGTTCTTTTTTTTTTTTTTGGCCATACTCTTTTTAAATTTCATAGATTTGGGTGGTTTTGTAACTTGTAGTAGTTTTCTTGGTGGTGGTGTTTTTTCTTTCTCCCAAGCCTCTTAGGAGCTGACTCAGCTATACTGGAAATAGAACCAATTAGCTAGTTTTTTTAAGTTGAGGTTTGGTATGCTCAGTCTAGCATTTGTATGGAAGGTCAGCTGGAGAAGGAAAGATCAATGGATAAGCTAATAGAAAGACCTATCATGACTAAGGGTAGTCCCAATATTTTTTTTTTAAAAAAGAGCTAATTCAATAAAAAGAATTCAATGGCATTCAGACATGGGCTATAAAGGATAAATGAAAGGAGAAGGTAATTATAGATGTCTCCACAATGGAGCATGTATCTTCTGGCTGGATATAGAGAAGTTTCTGTGAGGGTCAAAGATCAATACGATTTTAGATATTTTGATTGAATTCAACAGTCATCTATCCTAGGGTGAGAGATTGGAAATGTTGGAGATTTTGTATATATAACTAGAGGCCTGTTACAGGAAGATTCCTGCAAGAATAGGGCTTCCTCAGGCCTATTCCTGTAAGAATAGGGCTTCCTGAGGCTGGAGTGAAGAAGAGAAGGGAGCAGTTGGCTTTGCTACTTTCTTCGTTGCCTCATTCCTTCCTGTCTCTGCTGCCTCACATCCTTCTCTGCTGCTTCACTCCCTTCTGCAGCACTTGGCTTCCTTCTACACTGTCTTCAGTCTTTGCTCTGCGCCTGTGTATGCAAAGTAACTGCCATATTTGTTGTGTTAATTTGCATACTCACTCCTGATTGGCTGGTGGGTGTAGCAGAGGGATGGTCAATTTGCATGTTTCTCTTTTATTAGTGTAGATTGGGCTGGCTTATGAACTCCTGAGCAGATGAGCAGTAACTGGGTTTATATTGGTGGCTTTTGGAGAGAGGAAGAGAAACCATGTAGGGAGCAGGGATAATAAAAACAGCTAAGCCCTTTGCATGTTTTATCTCATGAAATCTGCTCAGTGTTGTAGGAGGTGGATTCTATTATTCTCCCCAGGCTCGGAGAAGGGAAGTAACTTGCCTAAAATTGTCCAACTTGTAGGTGACAATACTAGGATTTGAACCTTAACCAACTACAGTGCTTGAATTCTTACCTACAGCTCTATTCTACATCCTCTAGGAGAATTAGAGAGGATAGGGTTTTGTTTTTTTTAATGTGATTGTGAGCAACAAGCTTGCTGATATCAAAAAACTTGGCAAGAAGACAGCCATGGATCAAATGTTCTCATGTTGCTGGAAGAGACTAGTATCTAGATTTCAGAGTGTGACGAAGGGACTCATTGGTGAAGAAGTTAAATGTGGACCTTTGAGCTAACAAGTGAAATAATAGAAGAAAATGGAAGGATTAAAATGGAGTGTTTTCTTAGTTCAGAGGAGTCCTGGCGGCAAGGAGACGAGGGGTAATAATAAGTCAGGGACATTGAACATTGAAAGGAGAATCACCATGCAGCTGTCTAAGGCTTGAAACTCCTAGGGCTTTGATAGGAGCACTGTGCATAAATAACTACATACATGAACCATCCAGGGACTTTACATGTGAGTTGCTCTGCCACATCCTGACTATGCCTGCTCATGTTCAGTATGGGCCTTTGTGGCTCATGAAACCACTTCCAAAATCTTTACCCCAATACTAGGGTTTCAACTATTTCATATTGAAGAACTTGCATTTCAGAGAGGCTCAATGGCCTGCTAACAGGAGAAAAACTGGAACTTATCCCTAACCCACAGAGTTCTTAGTATGGAGTGTGTTGCTGTAAGGGCAGCTCACCTTCTCTGAAACTGCTACATAGGAAATCCCACCCTTTTGGACTTTTGGAAGTGGTGAAAAGGAGTAGTTCCTTTGCTTTTTTTCAGGGGAAGAGTGGTGACATATTTGGTGACTGTGAAGGAGGGGGACTGAGCATGTCTGGCTCGGCCCTGCTGGGTTCCCTTTTGCTATCTGCCCACCCATCTGCGGAGGGTCATGTTCTGATGCTCCCTGCCATATGGTCAACTTCCAAGGCAGCCCTGTGCTGTACAGCAAGGCTCATCCTTAGACCTGGTGCCTGAGTGTACACACCATCTGATTCAGGGATAGTGTTGACCTATGACCCAAGCTGTATCCCCATATGGCTCTGCCAGAACCATGGCTGACTTGCTTGATGATTCCTACGTTTCTTTCACAGTTGGTTCCAAGGTTGGGTTGAAAAGGAAAGGGACAGGGGTAAAAAAAGCATCATTATTATTTTTGTCCCCCAAAAATACCCCAAAGAGAAACTGGAATTCTTCTCTCTTCTCCATGAAAGCTAAATTCTAATGTAAGAACCAGCAAGATTTTACAGTTCTCTCAGTACAAACCAAAAGAGGTTTTGTGCTTTGTGGTGGATCAGGGTGGATGAACAATGGAAGTGCAAATCCTATGAATACTGTTTGTTTTTTCATTTACAGGTAAATGAGCAAATGAAACTGACAGTGCTGGCGCAAGACTCCATCCTAGTCACCTTTACCTGCATGAATGAGACAGTAACACTTACTATATCAGCCAACAACTGTCCTCATGGGGCAGCACACGATAAAAAGGTAAGGTGAAGCAGACTGGACACCCAGGTTTGACCCATGGCATCTCAGCATGTCTTGCCACTCTCCATCTCAATGTTGTTGTGCCTCCTTCCTGCCTAATGGATTCCTACTCATCACACACACCTGTACCTCTTGCAAGGCCCTCCTGCTTTCTCTGCCTAATGGATTCCTACTCATCATTCACTGACTGTCTTTAATACCTTGTCTGTGAAACTTCGGTAAGTTAGGAGTCTTTTAGTGTGACAGAATTCAATGCAGACTGGCTTAAGCATGAAAAGAGACTATATTGGCTCAGTAAACTGAAGTCTGTCAATAGGCAGCTTCAGGCATGGCTGGATTCAGGCCCTCAACTGATTCCATCAGATCTTCTCACTACTTGGCTATTTTTTTTTAAGGGAGTTTCTCTCCTTATGGTGATAAGATAGTCACGAGTATCTCTGTGTTCATTATTCTATCAGCTTTGGTCTCGCCAGGAGAACAGGGACTTCTGTTTCTCAAGTTCTCCAGTAGAAGTGCCAGCACCAACATCACTTACTCTGTTGAATGCCCAGGCCAAGAGTGTATGTTGCTCTCACTGACCAGGCTCAAGTGTCATGTCCATCCTGGGAGCCAAAGGGTGCAATCAGCCCCAGAAGACACCTGGGCAAAGGATGATGCAGGCATGTTTTCCTAAAGGAAAATCATGGTGCTATTACCAGAAAAGGAAGAGAGCATTCTGGACAGAATAATTGCCAACTTTGTCACCCCTTTATTCATTTCAGGTAGAGTCCACCTCTCCTCCCTGGCCCTCTCAGACATTACTCACGTCCATTCTAGCACTTCTTTATATTCAAGCCAATCTTCTCCATCAAACTGAGAATTCCCTGTGATTTTTACTGATGCCTATTGCTTCAGGGCCCAGCACAAGGACTGCTTCAAATTAAGCACATATTAAATATTTGTTAGGTGGGTGAGAAAACAGTATAGACTGGAAGCCCAATTCTCCCACTCACTGGGATTCTCATTCTCTCTCTCTCTCTTTCTCTCTCTCTCTCTCTCTCTCTCTCTCTCTCTCTCTCTCTCTCTCTCTCCACACACACACACACACACACACACACACACACACACACACACTACTGTGTGCCTGGTCATGACTCAACATTGTGGAGAAAGATGGAAGGGACGAAGGGGACACAATCCCTGATTCCTGAGGAATTTGTAAGCTAGAAGAGAGCAGTTGACATACACCATGAGACTGGGGTGACCCAGGCTCATCAGTGGAGCAGGCCACTGGCACTGGATTACTCAGGAAGGCCCATGAAGTAGGAGCAGGAGGAGCACACCTCCCAGTTTCCTCAGTTCCTGTTTATATCTGTCAGTCTCTTTCACTCTTAAATGTATCCTAGTTTGGACGATCAATTATATGGTCACACTGAGTAAGGATCTTGCTCTGTGGGAGCACTTGCTGCCACATGCCATAGGTGAGTAGACTCTCAGAGCTGATGGTACCCATAAGGAGCAGCCAGCCCAACATCCTCATTGTACATGGAGACACAGGAGAGAGGCATGTGTTAGGGACCCATGTTGTGGAGGGAAGTGTTGCACCTGTTATTTTTCATGCATCTTTATTTCAGCAGCATTTCATCTTCATTAATTCATTAATTCATCCAGTAAACATTTATTAGTACCTGCCTTTGTGCCAAGTTGGATACTGGGAATGTAGAGATGAAAGAAGTCTCACTCCCTCTAGTCTCTGAAATACTTTCAGTCTAATGGAAGGGCAAAATCATCAGCACCAATTGCATTCCAGCTTGATGGGTGCAGGGCATCAGAGAGAGGGACTCTGAGGGAGCTGTCTGGGTTTGTTAAAGGGATCTCATTAGAGCACCCAGGAAACTCAGTTACTTCAAAGAGCAAAATAACCTGATTTTGAGTTCATCTGGGCAGAGATAAACAATCATGCTTGTTGATAAGTCGATCCTATTAATTTGGTTCCATACTAGTACTCGAAAAGTCATTGTTGTTATATTTCACAGAACTAGAACAAGTATTTCAAAAATTTATATGAAATCACAAAAGACCCCAAAATAGCAACAGCAATCTTGAAAAAGAAAAACAAAGTTTGAGGAATCAATCACCCTAGCTCAGTGGTAAGCAAACCGCGGCTCTCGAGCCACATGCAGCTCTTTGGCCCCTTGAGTGTGGCTCTTCCACAAAATACCACGGCCTGGGCGAGTCTCTTTTGAAGAAGTGGCATAAGAAGAAGTTTAAGTTTAAAATATTTGGATCTTAAAAGAAATTTCAATTGTTGTACTGTTGTTATTTGGCTTTGTTGACTAATGAGTTTACTGACCACTGCCCTAGCTAATACCAATTTATACTACAAGGCCATAGTAATCAAAGAAACATGGTACTGGCATAAAGACAAACATTTAGATCAGTGAAACAGAATAGAGAGCCCAGAAATAAACCCACACTTGATGATCAATTAATATATGACAAAAGAGGCAAGAGCATACTTCGGATAGTCTAGTCAAAAAATGATTTTGGGAAACTGAACAGGTACATGTCAAAAAAAAATGAAACTAGATCACCTTATGCCATGCACAAGAATAAACTCAAAATGGATTAAAGACTTAAATGTAAGACTTGAAACCACAAAAATCCTAGACAAAAACATAAGCAGTAAAATCATAGACATTTCTTGTAGCAGTATGTTCTTCTGATCTATCTCCTCAAGCAAGTGAAACAAATAAGTGAGGCTACATCAAACTAAAAAGTTTTTGCACAGCAAAAGAAACCACCCAACAAAATGAAAACACAACCCACTGAATCGGAGAACATATTTTCTCCAATAATATATTGAATAAGGGATTAATGTCTAAAATTTATAAAGAACTTAAACAATTCAACAAAAAAATCCAATTAAAGAATGAAGAAAGAATCTGAATAGACACTTCTCCAAAGAGGGCATACAGATGGCCAATAGACATATGAAAAGATGCTCAACATCATTAATCATAAGAGAAATGCAAATTAAAACCACCTCATACCTGACAGAATGACTATCAATAAATCAACAAACAAGTGTTGGTGTGGATGTGGAGAAAAGGAAGTCCTCATACATTGTTGGTGGGAATGCAGATTGGTGCAGCCATTATGGAAAACAGTATGGAGTTTCCTCAAAAAATTAAAAATGTAACTGTCTTATGACAGAAAATATAAATGAAGAAACCAGAAACACTAATTTGAAAGAATATCACCCCTATGTTCATTGCAGCATTATTTACAATAGTCAAGATCTGGAAGCAGCCCAAGTACCCATAGTGACTATATATGAGGTCACATGTCTATGTTTCTTGATAACCTTTTTAGACTATGAAAAAAATGTGAGTTTACTTATCAAAGGCAATAGATATTAGAAAATTATTCTTTTCCATAAAGTTGTAGTAATGCCTTATTTGCTTGGCAGCCTCTTGTCTGCTTATCTCTGAAGTTTGGAACACAGCTAAAAACCAGAACATAAGGAGCTAAAGACCCCCATGAACAGCCAAGAGAAATCACTCTAAGTCTATGAACTAAACATAGTCCACCCATCAGGCCTACGAAAGATCCTTAGTAATTCAACACTGATTTTTTTCTTACATAAATGCAATCTTAGCATGCTAGAACTGGAAATCCAAAGCTGTGATGTCCATTATGCTAACCACAAGTTGCAAATGGCTATTGAGTGCTTGCAATTTGACAAGTCAGTAGTGATGGACCGTAAGTGAAAATACATGCTGCATTATCAAGACAGTATGAAAAGACAATGTAAAATTTTTCATTAATTATTTATTTTGGTTCCATGTTTAAGTAATCATAATTTTTATGTAGTGGAATAGATAAATGTTACTAAAATTAGTTCTACCTTTTAAGAATATTTTTCTTTTAATCCTCACCAGAGGATGTTTTTTCCATTGATTGTTTTTTAGAGAGAATGGAAGAAAGGGAGAGAGGGGAAAGAGAAATAGAGAAACATTGGTGTGAGAGAAACACATCAATTGGTTGTCTCCTGCACAAACCCTGACTGGGACCAGGAATAGAACCTGTATCTCAAGTACCTGTCCTTGACTGGGAATTGAACCCAAGACCCTTCAGTGTACAGACCAATGCTCTAACCACTGGGAAACACTGGCCAGGGCTTAAGAAAGTTTTTAACGTGGCTACAGGATGTTTCAAGCTGCTCATGTAGCTTGCATTTTATTTCTACTGGACCATGCGTTTGTAAAGGAAGCTCCCAGAGGCATTGACAGTGCAGTAGAGACTGGAGAGTTATTGAAAAGGCATCTAACTATCTTGGGGACATTTAGCATAGAGATAAACAGACATTAAAGCAGCTTGTGAAAACAGTACTGCATTCTAGACAACAGTCATTGGTGTCAACCAAGAAGATTGACTTGCCAAAAAGCATCCTGATCATAATCCCTTCTGTTTTAGAGCACAGGGAGGTGCAGTATATATTACAACTTCCTAACCAGACAATAGCAAATGAAGAAAGATCAGATTTATGGTAGATAACAGGATTTACAAACATTACCTCAACTGCCAGGTTAAGCATCTCAAAATATTTTTACATGAAATCCTTGGGACTCAGAGAATTGCCCCCTTTTAGATTATTGGACCATGACAGCTGCAGGAAGCCCTTGAGAAAATTTACTGAGTGTTGGGGCTGGCAAAGAGCCTGGGCTAGGAAGAAGTCATATGGCCTTGGGAATGCAAGGCCTCAGTGTTCCCATCTGTCTCATGATATGTAAGGGTCCACCCAGCTTTCCCACACTGCTATCCTGGAACCTTTATTTCCCACTCAACTCCAGTGTGTGTGTGTGTGTGTGTGTGTGTGTGTGTGTGTGTGTGTGTATGAAAGAGAGAGAGAGAGAGAGAGAGAGAGAGAGAGAGAGAGAGAGAGAGAGAGAGAGAGAGAGAGAGAGAGAGAGAGAGAGAGACAGAGAGAGAGAGAGAGAGACAGAGAGAGAGAGAGAGAGTGTGTATGTGTGTGTGTGTGTGTGTGTGTGTGTGTTTGTGTGTGGTTTGGGACTAGTTATCACTCATCAACAAAATCTGTGGCAGTCTAGGAAAGCTGAGGCTGGGGGGTAGGGTGGCAAGCCTTCTTCCAAGTCCCTGTCGCCGGGACGCTTGTCAGATGGCTTCCCCAGGCACCCATCTCCCTGGAAGAAGAGCGACGGTTTCCTCTTTTACAGCCCTGCGCCCGGCTCCTCACTAAATATTTCTATTCAGGCAGCACTTTGAAAGCGGGGCAATGCTTCAATTTAAATGCTTTATTAGCCCAGAGTGCCACCTCAAATCCTTTTTGGAAGCAAGCTGGGTATAAATTACAAATAAATAAATAAAATTAGCCCAGAAGCAGCAGCTGGGGCCAGCTGTTGGAAGGATGGTTGAGGTTTTGCCATTAATTGGGGCATCCTTTACAGAAGTCCTGCCTGCAGGGGAAAGGAGGACATGTGGGCTGACTTCATTGTTCTTCGGAAAATCTGCTCAGTGCCCACCCCACTCTCTCCACTGGAGGCTTCAATTCCACAGAAGGAAATCTCTCTCACACCTCCTCTATGTAAAGTGAGAGATGTAGAAAGCATGGTTCCTGCCTTTAAGGGGCTGACCGAGTTAAGGATAAAGAAGGTAAAAAATGACGGGGACCCAGGGCAGAAAACACAGTAATGAGCAAATGTGCAAGTTTAGCATGGAGAGCAATTGCAGCTGACTGAGGAAAGCGGCAATTGTAGAGAACAAGTCAAAGCCTGGCTGCCAGGAACTGGAACCTGAGCCTGGTTCTGCCGTACCATTTTGATGCTCTGGCAAAGGGAGTGGTTGAACTGCAGGGCTGCCCCAGCAACTACCTTGCCACCCCACAGCAGGGCCCAGAGCCAGATGGCCCTTCGGGTTAACCCAGAATTGGGGCAGGAGACCTGGGCCTTTGTGCTCATAGGTGCCAGTCAATCTATGTAACCCTGGCTAAGGGCACTTTTTCAGCTGAGATGCTCTGGCAGCTGGAGGGAGGAAGAGGATTCTAGGGAGTGCGTACAGAGGCGGACTGGCTCCAGAGAGGCCTTTATCCATCATTTTTCACCATGCAAGTATTAACTGAACACCTTTGTCATGATGGGCCTCTGACACAAAGGAGACCAAGACTCAGTCCCTGTCCTCTAGGAACTTACAATTCAGCAAGGGAGACAGGTTCAGATGTATTCCCTTACTTCATAAAGGGCTCTGTCTTCAGGCTGCTGCTGCTGGAGGTCCAAGGCAAGGAACAGTTCTGCCCAATAGAATCGGGGAAAATGTTCCAGGAGGGGACGGGGAATTCACTGGGCTGAGTGGGAGAGAGGTGTGTCTTAGGCAGAGGGAACAGAACATCCTCGAAGTCAGAGCAAGGCCTGGTTGTCACTGGTCTGGGCAGATGGCCCCTGGCAGGACAGGTGACAATGCCCTTCCCTTGGCCTCTCCCCAGATGACACACAAAATCATCAACATGGATGACAAGTCGTCTAAAATGAGCCGAGCCCTGGCAGAGATCAAAAAGCGGTTTCAGAAGACAGTGTCTCAGTTCATGAATTCTGTCTTATTGGCAGCAGGTAAGGGGCAGAGAGGTAGGTGACAGCCTATCCGATGGCTTTTCAAATCCTGACTTACCTGCAGATTGTCTCCAAGGATAGCTCTTTACCACCCCAGGAGGTGGGCATGACAGGGAGATTTCCCCATTGGTAGATGGAATTACTGGACTCAGAATGCTGAAGGGACTTGCTCAGCACCACACAGCTACTAATGGTGACCTTGGTCACCCTCCATTTTTGAGTGCTTTTCCATGTGTCTTTAATGTCTCCATATAATTATCTTATTTTCCTGGGTCTCATCATCTTTCTGTATGTGTCTCTGTCTCTACTCCCACACCTGTTTCACCTTTTAGCTCCATCTACTATCAATCCGTTTGCAGCCCATTCCTCTCTCCTTGTTGTAGATCTCAGCAGAGGAGGAAAAGCAGCCACCTCACCAGTCCTGTTAAGGCCCACAGAGCTCCCCAGGGCCAGCATGGAGAGCCTTAAGAAACCCTTCCATATATGGACTCTTTGCCCTGCTGATGAGCCTGGAAACAAAAGAACATTGACACACACACACCCCCCATACCACTCCATGACACCCCCAGGCTGGGCATGGAGGAGCTGTGCTCTCCCCATGGCCTCCCTGGGGTATTTCTCTTCACCCCTGAAGACTCAGTTCCACTGTGCCTCTTCTCGGGAAAACCCCTGATTCCCCCAGGAGAAGTGGGCACACACACCTCTGGGCTCCACAGCACATTATATGTGCTCTAGTAAACTTTACAACCTCGCATTGAGAATATTTCTGTTTGCCCGTCCCTCCTATACTACCACTGGGAGTTTCCAGAGGCAGGAAGCAGTTTTGGGTGATCTCTCTATGCCCAGTACTCGGCATTCAGTAAATGGTAAAAGAATGAGAGATCCCTGGCTTCAAAAGTGTTCCAGTCTAGTAGGGAAAGTAAAATAAGAATACCAATAAATGCAAATGTAACAAGAAAAGTAGATGGAAATGACTTAAATCTGGAGACACAGGAATGGCATCCTCAGGGAAGGGAACAAAATGGATGTATTTATACCCAGCCTCTGCATTGAGTGCTGTGACGGTCACCACGCTCAGTTCAGAGAAGAGGGATCTAAGCTGGGTATGGATGAATGAATGGGAATGGGATTGATTCGTTCTTACATTCAGCCAGCATCTACTGATACACTAACTGTGCTAGGCTTGGAGCACTGTGCCAGACAACAGAGGACAGGCAGCTCAGCAGAAGAATCTACAAGAGTGAAGGAGTGGAGAAGGAGAGAACCTGAAGGGTGCCCACATGCAGAGCCTTACAGTAGGGAGGTAAGGCCACTGAGAGTGACAGCAGTGTCTTCTGTTCACAGGACTACTCACCATAGAATATCCAGCAAGGAGCTTGGGAGAAGCAAGTCGAACCAAAATGAAATCCTGGGCCTTTTCTGACCGGGGCACCAAGCTAAATCTGTATTCAGGAGGCCTTGCATCACGTTATCAGTCAGCCCCATCTGAATCCTTGGGTGCAGAATCTCTGAAGGAAGAGTCTGTGTCTGCTCCGATAAGCCCCACTCAGAAGAAGATCATCAAAATGCATGCCAAAGCCCTGGCCACACTCAGGTGGGTTTGAGCCTTCATCTCCTCTAGCTTTTGTGTGCCAGATGCTCGCATGCCTAGTGGACTCACTGGATGAGAAAACAGATGAGGCCCCACCCTCTTGGAGCTGGAATTCTCAAGGTGGGCAATGATAGAAGATAAACACATGAATCACTGAGGTCATTTTGAGGGGAGAAGGCTAGGAAGAAAATAATTCACGTGAAGCAGAGTTTGGCAATTTAGGGTCATGTGTAAATCTGGCTCTGCTCCCTGCCTTTTTAATGGGTGAGCTTAGAATGTTTTTTTTATGTATTTAAATGCTGGGGGCAGGGAATCAAAAGAAGAATTTCTCATGACATGTGAAATGATATGAAATCTGAATACCAGATCAATAAGTAAGGTTTTCTTGGAATACGGCCATACCCACACATACAAACATTATCTATGGCTGTTTATCCTCCTAGGATGTGACATACTAGTAGTCCATCTGGTCTGCAAAGATGAGAACATTTGCCCTTTATAGAAAATGTTGACTAACCCCTGCAATAGAGAGTGACCAGGAAAAGGGGTGGGATGTGCTACGTTAGGTAGACAGGTCAGGAAAGGCAGTCCGGAGGCAATATTTAACTGGAGACCTGAAGGATAAGAAATGGACAGCCCCAAAAAGGGATGAGGAAGGAACCTCAGGCAAAAGAACCTCAGAGCAAGTACAAAAGCCCTGAGACAAGAATAAGTTTGCTATGTGTGAACGAAAGTAAAAAGGCTGGTATGGAGCCTCATGGTGAAGAAGTGAGAGTTATGTGAATTGAGTACAGAGAGATAGGCAGAAGCCAGATAAGTACGCTTGTTACTGTTATAGGAAGTCATTCCATTACTTTAAGATAAGATGTGACATCATCTGACTTATGGATTAAAAAAAAAATACAGTTTTAAACCCCAGCCAGTGTTGCTCAGTGGTAAGCATCGACCCAGGCATCAAGAGATCACAGTTTGATTCCTGCTCAGGGCACATGCCCAGGTTGTGGGCTCAATCCCCAGAAGGGGGCATGCAGTAGGCAGCCGATCAATGATGTTTCTCTCTCATAGATGTTTCTGTCTCTCTATCTCCTTTCCTCTCTGAAATCAATAAAAATATAAATTTTTTAAAAAGGTGACATTTTGCCGAAACCGGTTTGGCTCAGTGGATAGAGTGTCGGCCTGTGGACTGAAGGGTCCTGGGTTCGATTCCGGTCGGGGGCATGTACCTTGCTTGCGGGCACATCTCCAGTGTGGGGCATGCAGGAGGCGGCAGATAGATGTCTCTCTCTCATCGATGTTTCTGACTTTCTATGCCTCTCCCTTCCTCTCTGTAAAAAATCAATAAAATATATTAACAACAAAAAAAGGTGACATTTTAATAAAAATGTAAAGAAGGTGAGAAAGTGAGTTGTGTGGCTGTCTGGGGGAAGAGCCACGCAAGCAAAAGGCACAGCAAGAGCAAAGACCCTGAGATTGGAGGATAAGCACAGGCCAAAGTGGCCAGAACTCAGTAAGGAAACGTGGGGATATTGGAGAAGAATAAGAGAGGCAGCCCTAACCATTTTGGCTCAGTGAATAGTGCATTGGCCTGCAGACTGAAAGGTCCCAGGTTCGATTCTGGTCAAGAGCATGTACTTTGGCTGTGGGCACATCCCCAGCAGGAGATGTGCAGAGGCAGCTGATCAATGTTTCTCTCTCATCGATGTTCTAACCCTCTATCCCTCTTCCTTTCTCTCTGTAAAAAAATCAATAAAATATATTAAAAAAAAAAAAAGAATAAAGAGAAACCAAGATGGCAGCATAGATGAACACCTAAACTGCTGCCTCACACAACAATTTCAAAACTACAGCAAAAACACAGAAAGGACATCATCCACAACCACAGGAAAGCTGGCTGAGTGGAAATTCTACAACTAGAAGGAAAGAGGGGCTCACAGAGACTCAGAAGAGCTGCAAAAAGCTGAGGTCTGGAGACAAGCTCGTGGTGAGGTCAGGCGGCAGAGGGCCTGACTGACTTCCTCTAGCGGGAGAGAGACAGAAACTCCCGACTGCACTGAGCCCCAGTTCTGACTGCACTAAATCCTAGTTCCAACTGCACTGAACCCCAGTTCTGGGCAAGATTCATACGGAAGGAGTCTGGACTGTTGTGAAAAGGGAGGAGTGTATGGAAACTTAGGGGAGCCGCAAAAGGCAGAGGTCTGGAGACGCATACAAGGGCACGCAGAGAGGACTGACTGCTAATTGTGCCACTGGCTTCCTCTAGCGGGAGGAAGACAGAATGTCCCAACTGCACTGAAATCCACTTCTGACTGCTCTGAACCCAGTTTCAGGCAAGACCCTGGGCAGCCAGACTCATGTGGGTCCCTGGAGTGCACGAAAACTCAGGGAGCTGTGAAAGGCAGAGGTCTGGAGGCTCACGTGCATGAGTGTGGACAGAGAGGGCTGCAGCGATTACCAAAGGACACTGAGACCCAGAGGCCAAGTAGAGCAAGACTGATGGAAAGCCAAGGCTGTTCAGCCCTGAGACTCCATCCCATCCAAGCTGAATACAGAGGCTATTGCAGCTTTGCAAGTCTTGTATCATAAGGCTGACTCCAGCACAGAAGTTCTACCTGCATAGACACAGCTGATCCTCACAACCAATTGGTTTGGAAGTCAATTCCTCCCAGGGATACCAACAACAATCAAGACTTAACTACAACAAGGCTGTACACACAGTCCACATAGGGGTGCACCAAGAGAGTCCACCTCATGTAACTGGGGAGGCAGAGCTACTGGGCCATACAGAACACCTAGCACACAAAGCTACTCTACCAACTCAGGGAAGCAGTGAAAATGCAGAGACAAAGTAACACATCACAAACAAAAGAAATGGAGGAAAACAAATGACTGGATATAGAGTTCAAAACCACAGTTAAAAGGTTTTTAAAGAATTTCCTAGAAAAAAAATGGATAAATTTAGCAAGACTCAAGAGGAGATGAAAAAGGACCAACTAGAATTTAAACATAAACTGACTGAAATAAAAAATATTATACAGAGACCTAACAGTAAACTAGGGGAACACAAGAATCAAGTCAAAGATTTGAAATACAAAGTAGCAGAAAACATTCAACTGGAAAAGCAAAAAGAAAAAAGAATTAAAAAATGTGAACATAGTATAAGGAGCCTCTGGGACAACTTTAAGCATACCAACAACAGAATTATGGGGTGCCAGAAGAGAGAGAACAAGATACTGAAAATCTATTTGAAGAAATAATGACTGAAAACTTCCCCCACCTGGTGAAAGAAATAGATTTACAAGTCCAGGAAGCACACAGAACCCCAAATAAAAGGAATCCAAAGAGGACCACACCAAGACACATCATGATTAAAATACCAAGAGCAAAAGACAAAAAGAGAATATTAAAAGCAGCAAGAGAAAAACAGTTAATTACCTACAAGGGAGCACCCATAGGATTGTCAGCTGATTTCTCAACTGAAACTATGCAGGCCAAATGGGAGTGGCCAGAAATATTCAAAGTGATGAATAGCAAGAACCTACAACCAAGATTACACAGCAAAGCTATCATTCAGAATTGAAGGTCAGATAAAGAGCTTCACAGATAAGAAAAAAACTAAAGGAGTTCATTAATATCAAACCAGTATTATATTAAATGCTGAAAGGTGCTCTTTAAGAAGAGGAGGAAGAAAAAAAGGTAAAGATAAAAATTATGAACAACAAATACATATCTATTAACAAGTGAATCTAAAAATCTGATGAACAGAATAAACTGGTGAATATAATAGAATCAGGGGCATAGAAAGGGAGTGGACTGACAATTCTCAGGGGGAAAGAGGTGAAGGGGGTGCATGGAGAGACTGGACGAAAGTCATACACCTATGGATGAGGGCAATGGTGTGGGAGGTAAGGGCAGAGGAGGGGTGGGAGCCGGGTGGAGGGGAACTATACAGGGATAAAAGAGGAATAATTACAATAATCTGAACAATAAAGATTTATTAAATAAATAAATAAAAGAATATGAACAGTAAATGGGGTAAGGCAGGGGGGACAGATCATATACAGTCTTAAAGGACATTGTAGGGACTTTGGTTTTTATTCTATGAGAGGTGGATAGCTACTGGAGGGTTTCAAAGAGTGACATGCTGTGACTCAGGTTTTTTTATGTGCAATTACTTTATTTCATTTTTTTATTTATACATTCATTGGTTGGTTCTTTTTTTCCCTTTATTGATTAAGGTATTACATATGTGTCCTTTTCTCCCTATTGACTCCCCCCCCCCACTCATGCCCTCACCCTCCTGGTGTCTGTGTCCATTGGTTAGGCTTATATGCATACATATAAGTCCTTTGGTTGATCTCTGCCTCTTACCCCCACCCTCCCTTACCTTCTCTCTGAGGTTTGACAGTTTGATCGATGCTTCTCTGTCTCTGGATCTGTTTTTGTTGATCATTATATCAGTTGTTCATCAGTTTATGTTGTTCATTATATTCCACAAATAAATGAGATCATGTGATATTTATCGTTCTCTGACTGGCTTATTTCGCTTAGCATAATGCCATCTAATACCATCTATGCTGTTGCAAATGGTAAGAATTCCTTCTTTTTTACAGCAGCATGGTATTCCATTGTGTAGATGTACCACAGTTTTTTAATCCACTCATCTGCTTATGGTCACGTAGGCTGTTTCCAAATCTTAACTATGGTCAATTGTGCTTATATGAATATAGGGGTGCATATATTCTTTCTGATTGGTGTTTCTAGTTTGGGATATATTTCTAGAAGTGGGATCACTGAGTCAAATGGGATTTCCATTTTTAGTTTTTTGAGGAAACTCCATACTGTTCTCCACAGTGACTGAACCAGTTTACATTCGCACCAGCAGTGCATCAGGGTTCCTTTTTTCCCCCATCCTTGCCAGCACTTGTCGTTTGTTGAATTGTTGATGATAGCCGTTCTAACAAGTGTGAGATGGTACCACATTGTTGTTTTGATGTTATCACTGATAAGGGTTTAATCTCCAACATTTACAGGGAACTCATACAACTTTACAAAAGGAAGATAAACAACCCAATTAAAAAATTGGCAACAGACCTAGATATATACTTTTTGAAAGAGGACATAGGAAGGCCAAGAGACATGAAAACATGCTCAAAATCACTAAATCACCCGAGAAATGCAAATCAAATTTTTAAAAAATATTTGTTTTTTATAAATCTTTATTGTTCAGATTATTACAATTGTTCCTCTTTTTTTCTCTCCATATCTCCCCTCCACCTGGCTCCTACCCAACCTTCTGCCCTTACCTCCCTCGCATTGTCCTCATCCATAGGTGTATGATTTTTGTCTAGTCTCTCGCTGCACCCCCCTCACCTCTTTCCGCCTGAAAATGATCAGTCCACTTCCTTTCTATGCCCTTAATTCTATTATATTCACCAGTTTATTCTGTTCATCAGATTTTTAATTCACTTGATTTTTTAGATTTACTTGTTGATATGTATTTGTTCATAATTTTTATCTTTACCTTTTTCTTCTTCCTCTTCTTAAAGAATACCTTTCAGCATTTCATATAATATTGGTTTGGTGTTGGTAAACTCCTTTAGTTTTTTCTCATCTGTGAAGCTCTTTATCTGACCTTCAATTCTGAATGATAGCTTTGCTGGGTAGGGTCATCTTGGTTGTAGGTTATTGCTATTCATCACTTTGAATATTTCTTGCCACTCCCGTCTGGCCTGCATAGCTTCTATTGAGAAATCAGCTGACAGTCATATGGGTGCTCCCTTGTAGGTAATTAACTGTTTTTCTCTTGCTGCTTTTAATATTCTCTTTTTGTCTTTTGCTCTTGGTATTTTAATTATGATGTGTCTTGGTGTGGTCCTCTTTGGATTCCTTTTGTTTGGGGTTCTGTGTGCTTCCTGGACTTGTAAGTCTATTTCTTTCACCAGGTGGGGGAAGTTTTCAGTCATTATTTCTTCAAATAGGATTTCAATATCTTGCTCTCTCTTTTCTTCTAGCAACCCCATAATTCTGACGTTGGTATGCTTGAAGTTGTCCCAGAGGCTCCTTATATTGTCTTCACATTTTTTTATTCTTTTTTCTTTTTGCTTTTCCAATGTAGTGTTTTTTGCTTCTTTGTATTTCAAGTCTTTGACTTGAAGTCTGCTGTTAGGTTTCTATATAATATTTTTTATTTCAGTCAGTGTATGTTTAATTTCTAATTTGTCCTTTTTCATCTCCTCTTGAGTCTCACTAAATGTATCCATTTTTTTCTAGGAAACTCTTAAAAAACCTTATAACCGTGGTTTTGAACTCTATATCTAGTCATTTGTTTTTCTCCATTTCTTTCATTTGTAATCTGTTTTTTTTTTGTCTCTGCATATTTCGCTTCTTCCCTGAGTTGGTAGAGTAGCTTTGTGTGCCAGGTGTCCTATGTGGCGCAGTAGCTCTGCCTCCCCAGTTACCTGAGGTGGACACTCTTGGTGCACTCCTTTGTGAACTGTGTGCTCACCTTGTTGTAGTTAATTCTTGATTGTTGTTGGTATCACAGGGGGGAATTGACCTCCAAGCCAATTGGTTGTGAGTTCAGCTATGTCTGCATATGTGCGCTTGCCTCCAAACCTCTGCCTTTCCAGGTCCCCTGAGTTTCCTTGCACTCTAGGGACCTGTATGAGTCTGTGTCTCCAGGGTCTTCCTGAAACTGGGGTTCAGTGCAATTGAACCTGGATTTCAGTGCTATTGGGAGGTTCTGTTTTCCTCCCACTAGAGAAATCCAGCGGCAGAATCAGCAGAGTCTGTGTGCGCACTTTTGCCGCGTACTTTTGCATGCCCCCCAGACCTGTCTTTTGTAGCTCCCCTAAGTTTCCCTGCACTCCTTCCTTTTCACAACAGTCCAGACTCCCCCTTATGAGTCTCGCCTGGAACTGGGATTCAGTGCTGTCAGGATTTTTCGTCTCCTCCCCATAGAGGAAGCCAGCCAGACCCTCCTCCGTCCGTCCTCTCCATGAGAGTGTCTCCGTACCTCAGCTTTTTACAGCTTCTCTGAGTCTTTGAGAGTCCCTCTCTTTCCTTCTAGTTGTAGAATTTTCACTCAGCCAGCTTTCCTGTGGTTCTGGATGGTGTCCGTTCTGTCTTTTAATTGTAATTTTGAAATTGTTGTGTGAGGCAGCAGCTTAGGTGTTCACCTATGCCACCATCTTGGTTTCTCCCAAATCAGATTTTTAAAAATATATATTTTTATTTATTTCAGAGAGGACGAGAGACAGAAACACCAATGATGAGAGAGAATCATTGATCAGCTGCCTCCTGCACACCCCTGACTGGGGATTGAACCCACAACCTGGGCATGAGCCCTTGACTGAAATCAAACGCAGGCCCCTTCAGTCTGCAGGCCAACATTCCATCCACTAAGCCCAACTAGCCAGGGTTGCCTCTTTCTTGAGTGGAGAGCAGACAGGCTTGCTGATAGGTTGGATAGGGCGTGGGGTGTGAGAGAAAGAAAGGAGTTCAGGATGACTATAAAGCTTTTGTTGGATGGATGAACAATTGAATTACTTGTTACTTGAGGAAACAGAGGCCCAGAGAGATTAGGGGACCCATTCAAGGTGGTGCTTCAGGGAGACAGGGGGCATGTTGGTGGTGGAGGCCAGGGTTGAACTTCCTGCAGCCTAGACTCCACAGCAGTGGGGCCTTTGTCCATGTGGAGTCAGGGCCGCTGAGCGCCTGCCCACTTGCTCCTTGCAGGGGGAAGGCCGCGAGTATGCGCAGCCGCACCAGGTGGGCAGCCTCACCTTCTGACTGCCCACTGGTGCTGCGGAAACTCATTTGTAAGGAAGACATCCGAGCTGGCTGCAAGTGCATAGTGAAGCCACCCCTGGTATCTGATGTGGAGCTGGAACGCTTCCTGTCGGCGCCCCGTGACCCCAGCCAGGTGCTGGTGTTCGGAATAATGTCAAGCCACATTCCTACCAGCTCAGGACAGCTCCAGTGGCTGCTCAACACACTCTACTGTCACCGGCAGCAGGGCCGTGCCTCACCCTGCATCCAGGTGGGTCCTGGGCCCAGCAGAGGAGTCCCCGGTGTCTGGAGGTTAGGAGGTGGTGGGGTGGGGGGGGAAGGCTAGGGCTGGCTGAGTACCTGGCTGAGAGATTGCCTCTCCACCTTGGCACAGGGTCTTCTTTCACTTCCTTTGCTCTTTGGGGCCTTTGCACACACTCTTTCTTTTCTTTTTCTTTTAAAAATATATTGTATTGATTTTTTACAGAGAGGAAAGGAGAGAGATATAGAAAGTCAGAAACATCGATGAGAGAGAGACATCTATCAGCCGCCTCCTGCACGCCCCACTGTGGAGATGTGCCCGAAAGCAAGGTACATGCCCCCAACTAGAATTGAACCTGGGACCTTTCAGTCCGCAAGTTGATGCTCTATCCACAGTCTCGGCTGCACATACTCTTTCTATTCTTTGCTGTGGTTCTCTCCCGTTCATCCCCCTGTCCCAGGATGAATGTTACCACATCAGGTGGTTGCCTTTTCTGACCTTGAGACAAAGTCAGGCCCTGTTGTTTTCTTCCAGAGCACACACCACAGTTTGTGGTTATGTGCTGGTGTATTTAAAGCAGAGCCACACTCACCTCTAGATCCTCAGGGCTAAGGAATGTTTGTAGTACCTACTATGTGCTGGACCTGTGCTGGGCTCTGCTCCCTGTTGATTTTGACACAGCCCTGGAGGGGCTCCCAACATGGTGGGGATGTAACTACAGCAAGCCCCGATGAGGACCGTGAAAGGACAGCTCTAGGCGGGTGGAAACTGGGAAGCAAGAGAACCCCTCTCAAGGGTCTGGGAGAGCCCCCCAGGATGAAAGTGGGTGAGTGTTTCTAGCAGAGGCAGTGGCCTGTACCAAGGTGAACAGAAGAAAGACTGCTCGAGGTCCCAGTTCATTGAGCGTGGGTCAGTCAGGGGCATATGGAGCCACCCCGCCTCCTTGCTGCAGAGTCATTTCTAAATCTCATCAGCATTATGAGTCATCAGCCATTCCAGCAGTGTTAGCACAGTTCAAGGGGGCCCTGTCCCAGACCACCTGGAGCAGAGGATGCCACGTGAGCACAGAGCTATGTGTCCACTTGGTGCCTTTCTTCAACTCTCTTTGTCTTGGTGCCTCTCAAATCTGTTGTCTTCACCCCTCTTCCTTTGGCTCCAGCCCTTAATTCTGATTTTCGGGGATACCCTGGGGATACCCTCTCAAGCCCTCCCTCCCCGGAGTGCCACCTTCCTGGCCCTGACATACCCACCTTCAGACCTGCACTCCAGCCAATGCCAGGAGATTGACATTGGAACCCTTCAGATTAGACTCCAGAAGGCTTTATTTCTAGTCTTATACATCAAAGCCACATATGTTTTAAGCTTAGAATTGACTTCAGTTTATTTCAGGGCTATTCATTGTTCACTAATAAATATCCATAAGCACAGAAATGCGCGGTGGTGCCGCCCAGCCACGCGCAGCATAAAGGGGGTCAGGACCTGGCCTGAGCTGGTTGAAAGCCATGGCAGATGGGTAGCAGGTGGAGGAGTGCAGAGAGCAGGCCTGGAGGCATCTGCAGATTGCACTGCCTCTGGCCCCCCACTCAGGGTCTTAAGACAGAAACCTTTCCTGATGTTCTCTTGCTCTGATAGCTAGAACACCAGGTGTAGGTCCAGTTTCACATTTTAAACTGAAAGGTCAGGCAGGACAATTTTGGTGGCACCTGGAATAAAAGGCAGATAAAACCAGAAAGTGTCACATTAGCTTTATTAATGGATCCATAGCATCCAGAAAGGAGGAGAAAGAGACCAGCTTTACTCTTGCGAATTGCTGCTTTCGAGCCGCCCTTTGCCGCTCTGTTGACTAATGAGTTTGCCAACCACTGACCTAGACTCTGGATTCCAATAATTACAGGCTGTTGTTCCTTGTGATGAAGCCCCTATCCCAGTGGTTGGCAAGCTCATTAGTCAACAGAGTGGCAAACTGTGGCTCGCGAGCTGCAGTTTGCTGACTACTGGACCAGACCATACCTCAAGATTTGGGTTCAGTTTGGTGGGTTTAATGACTGGGAGGTGTCCAGTAGGGCATCCAGCAGGGAGATAGGGGGCAGAAGAAGTAGGGGTTGAGAAGGGGGTATTGTATGGGGCTCCAGCACTCAGTGGTAACCCAGCCTGGCTGAGAACGCAGGAATCTGAGTGCATCCTCTTGGCATGGAAGTGATGGGCATTCATTCTCTTGGCAGTGCCGGCATGACCCCTACCGCCTACTGCGGTATGACCTCAACAGCCCACTGCAGAAGGACCCGCCCCTGCTGGTGAAGAAGTATGCTGTGATGCAGGGGATGGTTCTGGTGAGCTGGAGCCCAGCAGGGGACTCACCACCAACTACCAGCTGCCCTGGTCTCCATAGCCCCTACCCTTGTAGAGGCCCAGATGTGGGAGGGGGTTTTCTCCCTCCTGTGTCCACATTGACCCCATGTCCCCAATCCCAGGAGACTGAAGGGACACTTAACTGAAAAGTCAAATTCTCTTCATCTGTTTGTTTATTTTTAAATAACTTTTTGCCAAAAACATATACAGGGTGGGAGAAAAGTAGGTTTACAGTTGTTTATAAAAAAAGAATATGATAGGCCCTGGCTGGTGTGGTTCGGTGGTTAGAGTGTCAGCCCAGATCCAAAGGATTGCGGGTTCAATTCCAGGTCAAGAGTACTTACCTTGGTTGCAGGCCAGGTGGGAGGCAACCAATCAATGTATGTCTCTCTCTCTCTTTTTCCTCTCCCTCCCTCCCTTCCATTCTCTCTAAAAATCAATGGAAAAAATATCCTCAGATGAGAATTAACAAACAAAAAATACAATAATTAATAAATAATGTGATAATTAAAAAATTATACAAGAATAAGCTCTGTTTTATGTACTCACAACTGTAAACCTACTTTTGCCCCACCCTTTAAATTCATGGGGAAAACTTGGAAAATATAATTTAGAATATAATTACTTCATCATACCACCGATTGCCTCATTTGTTACACAAGTGTGTGCCGGCATCTATGGGAGGCCCTGCACCACATTCATGCTAATGCTAATATTTTGGTATCTGGCCTTTTCAGTCTTTCTCTGATTTGAAGGTTCTGTTTTTTAATTTAAAATGATATAAATATTTCCCAGAAAAATGATATGAAAACTTCCCCATGTCTTAAAATAGTTTGTGACACCTGATTTTTAACTGATGTGTAAGAATCTATCATTTTAGTTTTTCTATCTGTGCTGCTTTTGGGCGGCCTTTTTAGGTTCTTTCCCACCCACCCCCACCCCCTTTTTGTGTGTGTGTCTGTTTTTTGTTCATGACAAATAACTAATGAATATCCATGCACAGAAATCTTTGTTGGAGACTGACATGTAGAGGATGGGGACATGGAGAACTATCTTGCCCTCAAGGGTCCCTATCCCATGGGACCAGCTGATCAGTGTATCAGAGTGGGTTTGAGGCCAGCTGCCTGGGAGCAGGAAGACACCCTCGGGCCTCAGAGTTCTGGGAGGTCTTGTATATGAAGTGACATTTGAGCTGGTCCATCTGGCAGAGGGAAGAGGCTGGGATGATGGGCTTCTGACCTGGGGGACCTAGACAGAGGAAGGCTTAGCCACACCTCAGAGGGTGAGTTGGGAAGGGCAACACCTCTTCCTGGGCACCAAAGAGAGATCTGGATTCTCATTCAGGCTCTGAGTGCTGGGGCACTGTCCCGAGATTCAGTGCTGATGTGCTGAGGACTTCTCCTTTGTTTCCTTCCTGTCTGTCAGCAGATGTTCGCTGGGGGGAAGCTCCTTTTTGGGGGCTGCGTTTTGAATGGATACGGCTTCAGCAAACAGAATCTGCTGAAACAGATCTTCCAGGCTCAGCAAGACTGCAAGATGGGCTACTTCATGCCAGAGAACTACAAATTTAGGTACAACGCGGAAAAACTCCAACTCAGGAAGGATGGCAGCAGGCAAGGGTGGAGTGGAGGGGAAGGAGGAGTCTGGGGAACGGGTTCTGGGGAAGGGGCACTGGTGAACCAGAGGAGTGAGTTGAGGAGGGGTCTACAGCAGATGCTGGCTGGCATGGAAGGACTTTGCAGGCAGGCTGGGTGGGGATGAGAGTAGACTGTGAGGGGTTGTGCCAGGCCATGCTGTGGTTTCTTCGGGACACAAGCCTTGTAAAAGGGCCCTCTTGGAGAAGGAGGGACACAGAATCATTTGCCCAGAGCTGGTTTCTGTGGAGAAATAATGCAGATGGGTATTTGGGTAGGGTCCTTAGTGACACCCCCACCTTTTATCCCATTGCACCCCACTCCACCCTTTGTGTGATCCAAGTCTTGCCTCTACTTTGTTTACTGGCAGGGCCCCAGGCAAGGGCCATTCATGGAGTGATCTCAGGTCCTTGTAAAAGGAATTGCAGTGGCCTTACTAAGTCTGCCTCTCTGGCTTTTCAACGACATGATGCTCATTACAGCGCATAACTGGGGCCCAGCTTGGCTGAGATGTACAAAGATAAAGTCTCTGGACTCAAAGCATACAGCCTGGACCAGGGAAGGAGCCTGGGGCTCTTGGCATTGCTAAAGATTGTATGAGGAGAAAGGAGCAGATTCTAGAATGCCTGGGCCATGTGGTGAGCAGAAAAATGACTGGTCAGGGGTCCTGAGATGAGGCTGGAGCCCCTGCTCTGTTCTTCATCATCTGGGTGACCCTGGCTAATCCATTTGCCTCCCTAAGCCTACTTTCCTCCCCTTTAAATAAGGTGATGATGCCCACCTCAGCGGGTTGTTGTGGAGATCTTCTGAAAGTACTAGTATGTTTGCTGGAGTGCTTTACAAACCTGCACTGAGTTGGGCATCCCCCGCTCCCACAGGGCTCCTCAGCTTTCTAGGAGTCCTGACTCCAGCCTCTCCCTCATGTGCAGAGTTTGGGGTTTGTCAGAATGTCTGCCAGATCTGAAAGAGGCTTAGGGGAATTCGCTCCAGAGAAACTGTGAGGTTACACCATGACCCAAGCATCCTGGAATGCTTCAGTGGAGGAGGCAGGGTCCAGAGGAGGGTTGGATGTTAGGAAGGTGCAGAGAGAAAAGCCACTGAGAGCCTCAAGGCTTTGCTCACTCTGTCCTTGGGGATGGCTACAGCTCCTGCAAAAGAGGCATTGAGTCAGGCCCTGGGAAGAGAGTGTGAGTGCTGTGTGTGCACAGGGACAGAGCGTGGCAAAGCTGACCTTCGAACCTCCCTGTCCTAAGCTGCCTCCCCCACCTCCAGGTAGCTGTCCCTACCAGCATGGCAGTTCTCAACAAGGCTTGGTTCGGCTCCAGGGTTTTGTGGCAGGCACTGTGAGAATCTGCTGCTGACCTCTGTTAGGAGACCCAGAGACATGAGAGGTGTAGGCCAGACCTCACCTGGTGAGATAAGACTTGTCGGCTTGTGGAGAGGAGAAAGTAGAAACCTGCCAGAACGAGGCAGTGCCCGGCTCTTCATGTGTTAGGATGCCACTGTGGACCCATTTATGAGTCCTAGGAAGTCCTGTTGGAGTAGGGTCCTCTGCTGAAGGAGAAGCAGGCACTAGATAAGCAGGAGAAGGGCATGTTGTAGGAAGCTTTGGTGACTTGATCATACAGGCAGTGGGGAGCCATTGAAGGTTCTTGAGCTGGGGAGAAGCTTGACCAGAACTGGCTGTTATTTTTTATTTTTCAGTTTCTCTTTTATTTATTTATCTTTATTGTTGAAAGTATTACAATACTTTCCCCCACCCCCCAACACCTTCCATCCCATTCCTGCGCCCCCTTCCCAGACCTTCATCGCAGTATTGTCTGTGTCCATGTGTTATACATATATGGTTAATCTCTTCTTGTGCCCCATTGTGGTGTTGTGAAGTCACTTGGACTTTGTGTGTGTGCTCCCCATCAGGCAGGGCGGCAGGGTAAGCTGTGAAGGGAGACGTTAGTTTGCTAAATGCAAACATTGTGAATATACCCAGTCTCTGTGACCCCATTTTGGTAGCATTCCTTTTTTTGCGGGGGGGGAGTCTTGCAGTGATAGTGGAGGGCCCCCCTCTTCTCCCTTTGTCTCTTATCTCTGAAATGCTTTCCCTTAATCTAGTCTCATAGTGAGGGTTCAATTAATACGAAGAGACAATGAATGAAAGGGCTGGTCCTGTCCCGCCATAAACCTACTATGTGCCCTCCAGCTCCCTTCTCTACTCTTGTCGGTAAAATGGGAACCCTGCACTTCCCATCCCTTAGGCCCACTTTGATACTCAAAACCATGTTGTCACCGGAACAGTGTTTGCATACAGTGAATGGCTGGAAAGCCTTGGGCTGTGGTGCAAAGGTGAGGAGTGACCACACATGTTCATTAGTCTCCCAGAGCAGTGGGACACTCCACAGACGGAGATGTATTGTCTTGTGGTTCAGGAGGCCAGAAGTCTGAGATGCAGGTATGGGCAGGGCAGGCTCCCTCTGAGCGGCTAGGGAAGTATCTAGTTCAGCTTTCCAAGCTCTGGGCATTCCTAGGCTGTGGCTGCACCACTCATCTTTTTTCCTTTTTATAAAATCCTCACTCAAAGATACTTTTTTCATTGATCCTTAGAAAGGGGAAGGGAGAAGGAAAGGAGGAAGGGAGGGAAAGAAGGAGAGAGGAAGGGAGGGAGGGAGAGAAAGAGAGAAACATGAATGTGAGAAAGAGACAACAACTGGTTTCCTCCCCTGTGTGCCGCAACTGGGGTTGGAGATCACACCTGCAACGGAAGTACATACCCTTGACCGGGAATTAAAACCACGACCCCTCAGTCCGTAGGCAAACTCTCCAACCACTGAGCCAAACCAGCCAGAACAGCACAACTCATCTTCACATGGCGTGCCCCTATGTGCATGTCTGTGTCCACATGTCCTCTGTTTTATAAAGATACCAGGTATATTAGATTGAGGCCGACTCTACTCTGGTGCAACTTCTCAATTCACTACATCCGAAGTGACCCTATTTCCTACATCTTGGGGTATAAGGGGTTAGGACTCCTGTATATGAATTTTGGGGGATACAATTCATAACATTACACATGATGACTTATTGGCTTCGTGTTCTCTTCTTTGCTCGTTTGATGGTCAGGCCGGGTGTCCAGGTGTCTCAGGCATAGCGTTAGGGCAATTCCAATCTGAACTAGAAGCCAGGGAAGCCAACCCCAGGGAATCTCTGGGTCCCCAGGGGTCAGGTCTCCATTCACTCTTCCTCTGGACACCCCCAGCTCCGAACACCTCTGTCTGGGCCTCTACTGAGCACTGCCCCCCCCTCCCTCCCTTCCCCGCAGAGTTTTACCCTCCTTCCTGGGCCTGGAGGACACTGACTCAGACAAGAGAACAACGTTGACAGACATCCAAGGAAGCGCCTCCTCGTTGACCGTAGGGGACAAGATGGAGGACTATTTCCCTGAACCTGAGAAGAAGTAGGTGTTCTCCCAGCCGGGGCGGAGGGGCCCTCTTGTTGTTGGCAGAATAGGCACGGCTCCCAGAAGCCACAGGGGGCTAAGTGACCCTGGAGAGTCACATCTCCAACAATCTCTGACCTCTGACCTCTTTTATCAACTTGCTGCCCAGCTGCCCTGGCCTGGTTGGCGGAGATGGCAGCCTTTAAGCTTGCGGTGAAACCCCACATCCCAGACCCACTTGTCTGTCTGAGAAGGGTGGAGACCGCAGGCTGTCTTCCTGCATAAACTTCCCAGGCTTGTCAAGTCCACTGACTTGGCCGTGTTCACTGTGAAGCGAATCACGTGTTCCGCAAGAGGGTGAAAAATCACACCCTTCTCATCAAGATAGAAAAGCAGAACTGTGAGCACCTAGAAAAGTCACAGGTGCGCTGGGATCTCCAGGTTGGAGCGATGTCCAGAGGACCCCAGCTGTTCAAGGCGGAGGTCATGCTAGCACAGGCCAGACCAGCCCTCTCCACCCATTTCCCAGCATTTGCTTCTCTCTATTTTAATTTGTAGGATGAAACATCCAGAAGTGGATCTGCATCCTGTCATCCAAGACAGGAGGGACAGTAAGAAGATCAGCTCTTGGAAGAAACTGGCCTCCAAGAAGTGATGCAGGCCCCTTGACCACCAGAGTGCCAGGCCTGCATGAGGCTCCTCCCTTGCCCACCCTGCCCTGCCTCCCCTGCCCCCACCCCCTTTCTCTGAGCCTCTGTGTAATAAACAAGCATGCCTCCAGCATCTGGGTGAGGCCACGGGCGAGGCTGGCTCTACAAAGCCAGAGGCCCCCTGCAACCCGGTTCCAGGTCCGGTCCTTGGAAACTGGGGTGCTCTGACCCAGAGCTGTTTCTGTGGCTGGTGAAGCAGTCTGGATTCTCCCGCTCCCAAGGAAACAAACTTGATCAGGGGGCTGAGCCCAATGAGACATCACCATGAGAGGTCTGGGATGGGACTAAACTATGCTCTCCTCCCCTTCACTTGTTGGGAATGAGCTCAGGTTCTGGCCCTGTCTCTCAAACAGGGTGTGAGAGAGAAGAGGGAGGGGAGAGACAGGAAGAAAAAAAGCAGAGCAGAGGGAGACAAAACTAAGGGAGAGAGAAGAGAGAGATGATGAGAAGGGAGAGCACGGAAGGAGGGTTGGGGGAGAGGGAGGCCAATGAGAGGTGGGAGAGAAGAAGAAATGAGTGGGAGGGAGAATAAAGGGCAGGTGGAAAGAGGAGGAGAGGGCCCTGGAGTAGGACAGAAGAGGCAGTGACGGGCCACAGCCAGGAACCTTTGGTGGCACCTGGAAAGCCAGAGCCCCTGTGGCCCCTGTAGCCCACGCTCATTACCCAAGCTAACAGGTCTGAAGAATCCTTACCAGCATCAAGGGTGCAGAGATGGCGGCCCGTGGGTGGCACCTGAGAGGCACAGACAGCACACCTGCTCTGGGCTCTGCTTGTCTGTGGCTCTTCCCAGGAGCAGGGTGAGGACCCCGGCGGGTCTGCCTTATTCTGCAGGCCCGGAAGAGAGACTTCAGGCCCTGAGCTTTGGGTGGCGTTCCGTGACATGCTCTATATTTGATTGCTTATACTCCCTTTGTAATAGATGCTTTTAAATCTGAATTGTTGAGGTTTAATTGTTTAAAATGTATCTTTGTTGTTGAAAGTGTTATATATGTCCTCCCCTTACCCCATTAACCCCCTCCACCCCACACCTGCCCCCATCATTTGTATCATTGAAAGGCTTTTCTAAATTATTATAATATATTTGTCACCTGAGAATGGATTTGAAATTATGTACTGTGTTCTTAAGCCTGTGTCCTTTGATACCTCGGGGTCCTGGGCGTCTAACCACTCTCCGTCCTCCCTTCTGAGCACAAGGACACATGGAATTCGAAGGAAGGGGAAGCAAGGTCCACCTCTGTCTAGTCAGCCTTCACATACTGGATTTACATGTAAATGCTGCCTATGAGGTCTGGGGAACCCAGGGAGTGGCCCGGCAGGAGCAGACACAAATCTTCTCTGAAGATGTTTCCTCTCAACCCAGACCCAATAGGATTCCCATAGAGAGAAACCAGTTGAATATTAGCTCACAATCCAAACTTTAAAAAGACACATCAAAGTGAATGAAAACAGATATCAAATATTAAACATACAAAACTTTGGATATTGGAATTGTCAGGCACAATGTAAAGTGAATGTTTTCAGTATTTAAATAAAAGAAGGATCTGAAAACATAAGCAAGGAACAAAATGTTATCAAGCAAGAAAGATATGGACTGAATTTTGCTTCCAGAAATATTGGGGTAACTGGGACTGGAGTGTCCTCCTGACACAACCAACCAGGAAAGAGAAACAGAGGATGTTCTATCATCCTTCCGGCTTTCTGCCAGACATACTTTCTGGATCATGATGTGAAGAAAGAGAGTTCAAGCACAGTATGGAGTATTGCTGAACTGGGGAGGCAGATCAGAGTTTGGAGAGACAGCAGTGAATAGAATTTGTGGAGCAGAGCATCAGAGAAGAGGGAGTTATGCAGAGAGAACTCAAAATTTGCATAGAGATCTCCTTGAGTCTTTGGTTGCATGCTAAACTGCACCTTTAGGTTGTGGCTTGGTGAGATCTGGTAAAGTACTAGATTTCCACAGGAAAAAGAATGAAGTTGGGCCCTTTCCTAACACTACATACAAAAATTAACTTCAAATGGATCAAGAACCAAATGTAAGACCTAAAACAATGAAACTCTTAGAAGAAAACAGGACAAAAGTATTGTGACATTGGATTTGGCCATGATTTAATGGATATGACACTAAGACACAGGCAACAAAAGAAAAAAGAGATAAACTGGACTTCAGAAAAATTTTATAAATGTGTACATCAGAAGACACTATCCAAGGAATAAAAAGGCAGCCCACAGAATGGGCAAACATATTTGAAAATCATATGCTGATAAGGGATTAATAGCCAGAATATATAGAGAACTTCTAAAACAACTTAATGCAAAACTGGACAAAGGATTTGAATAATCCTTTTTCCAAAGAAGATATACAAATGGCCAATAAACACATGAAAAAAAATGCTCAATGTCAGTAGTTGGCAGAGAAATGTAAATCAAAATTACAATGAGTTACCATCTCACACTGATTAGGATAGCTACTATAAAACAGAAAACAGCAAGTGTTGGTGAGGATGTGGAGACAATGGAACCCTTGTGCACTGTTGGTGGAAATGTAAAATAGTAAGCTGTTGTGGAAACCAGTATGGGGTTCCTCAAATAATTAAAAATAGAATTACTCTATGGACCCAGCAATCTCACTTATAGGAACCCAAAAGAATTGAAGGCAGGGTCTCAAAGAGATACTTGTACATCCATGTTCATAGCAACATTATTTACAATTAGAGGCCCGATGCACGAAATTCATACAATGGCCTTGGTCCTGGTTCCCACCTGCTGCCATGGTGAGGGGCCTCTGCCACCTCTGCTTCAGCCCCCACCCACTTCGGCTTTGTCCGGAAGGACATCCAATTTAATTAGCATATTACACTTTTATTATTATAGACTAGAGGCCTGGTGCACAAATACATGCACCAGTGAGGTCCTTCGGCCTGGCCTGCGGGATCAGGTCAAAACCAGTTCTCTGACATCCCTGAGGGGTCCCAGATTGCAAGAGGGCACAGGCCAGGCCGAGGGACCCCACTGATGCACAATCCAGGCTGAGGAGGGACATGGAAGGTTGGCCAGCAGGGGAGGGACCGTGGGTGGGCTCCAGGGCATGTCCAGCCAGTCTTGCTCAGTCTCAATTGGCCAGACCCCAGTAGCAAGCTAACCTACTAGTTGGCCGTCTGCCCCCCTGGTGGTCAGTGCACATCATAGCAAGCGGTAGAGCAGTCTTAGCATATCATTAGCATATTATACTTTGATTGGTTGAACAGCCAACCAGTTGACCGGACACTTTATAAAGTATATTTGGCTTTTATTATATAGGATAGCTAAAACATGGCAGCAACCTGTGTCCATTGGCAGATGAATAGATAAGCAAAATATGGTATGTACATTCAATGGAATATATTCAGCCTTAAAAAGTAGTAAAATCCTGCAATGTACTATAACATGGATTAACATTGAGGACATTAAGCTGAGTAAAATGAGTCACTGACAAAAATATAAATACTATATAATTCCATTCATATGAGGTTCCCTAGAGAAATCAAAATCAGAGACTGGAAGTAGAATGGTAGTTGTCAGGGACTGGTGAAAAGAGAAATTGTTTAATGGGCATAGAATTTTAATTTTACAAAATTAAAATATTTATGTGGACAGATGTTGGTAGTGTTTGCAGAACAATGTGAATGTATTTAATACCAGTTAACTGTACTTAAAATCCTTAACATGGCAAAATTTACGTTCATTTATATTTTACCTAAAAAAAACACACACACACACACAAAAAAACTTGCCTTGGTCCATGTTGCTCAATGGTTAGGGTGTTGGCCCATATATGGAGAGGTCATGGGTTCAAATCCAGTCAAGCACACCTATCTGGGTTACAGGTTCCATCCACAGCCCTGGTCAAGTATATTCAGGAGGCAACCAATCAATGTGTCTTTCTTACATCTATGTTTCTTTCTTCCTCCCCTTTCCCTTCTCTTCCTCTTCTTTTCCTCCTCCTCTTCCCTCTTTCCCTCTCCCTCTCACTGTCTCTCTCCCATCTTTCCTTCCACTCTCTCTAAAATTCAATAGAAAAAATATCTTTGGATGAGGATTAACAACAACAAGAAAAAACTCTGAAACAAACATTTTTCTTAATGGAAATACTTTATTTTTATTGTTTAAAGTATTACAAATAGTAGTACATATATCTCATTTTTTTCCCCTATTGATCTGTTCCCCCCCCCCAATGTCTTGTATCCATTGGTTATGCTTATATACATGCATACAAGTCCTTCAGTTGATCTCTTACAGCCCCCCCCACAACTTCCCCTGCCTTCCCATTTTAGTATGACAGTCTGTTCAATGCTTCTTTGCTTCTATATCTGTTTTTCCCCCGATTCTTTTCTTTAAAAGCATTTTACCTCTGCAGACTAGAAATAAACCTGTAAGAACAAAAAATGTTTGAGTCCCAATTTCAATATCCAATAGTTCTGAGTCCAGTTTCAATGTCAAACAGTTACTTATGTGTACATGTTAGCAGTGGTATCTGGATGGTGGATAAATGGTGGTAATGCAGGTCCAACCCTCTCTGATTTGGTCCTAGGCATCCTGTAGTAATGCACAGCTGCTGACTGCTAGCATGGCAAGGCGTCATCAGTGTCTTCTATCTCTGGACTGTTTCTCCTCTTGTCTTCATGGTTGGAGCAGACCTGTCAATTCCTCTCTGTTGCAGGAGTTCACTTGGTCTTGGAATTGTTTTCTGAAAGTATATAAACATATTCTCAACCAAAAGTTAATAAAGGAATCTTTTCTATAAAATTGACTTGGGGTCCTTTTTATTTTTGCCCAAACGATTTTCCTTTGACTTATTTTGACACCATGTGTGTTTTTTATGGGTGTCTTGCTTGTCTTTTAATTCGCTCATGTGGTCCTCAGCCTCTTCTAGTCTACTGTTTAGGCCATCCATTGTGTTCCTTATTGCAGCTATGTGGTTCTTTATCTCCTCTTGATTTCTTTTAACGTTGGTGACATTCTCATTCAGCTCATTATAATTCTCATTGAGTTGTGTGTATTTGTCGTAGAGTTGTGTGTATTTGTCATCCAGCCATTTAAACATTCTTAAAACCATTACTCTGGATTATTTCTCTGATAAACTGCTGGCCTCAATTTCATTTAATTCCCTTTCTGGTGATTCCTCTTTTCCTTTCCTTTGGGGATTGCTTTTTTGTCTTCCCATGTTTTCTTATAATGTTTTAATTATAGATCCAATTTATTTTCTACCCAGGTTCTTTTGGGAATGGTGCTACTGGTATATTCTCTCAGTTCTCCTGTGCTTATTAATCTATTGTAACTCCCTACTTCAGCTATTTGGGTTCTCTTGATGTAGATCTGTGAGCTTGAGGGGCACAACTGTGGTGTCTAGAAATCAGCAGCTCTGGAGGGAAGTGTCCCTATTTTTACTGTTTTGCACCCTTAATTAAGAAGATCATGCATGCCCAGTGGGGACTCACTGTGGCACCAAGGAACCATCTGTTGGGGTGATGTGGCTCAGGGGGCCTACACTCTGGAGAGGCGTGACTGTGGTGCCCAGAGTTCTGTAGTTGTGGGGTAGGCAGACTCAGCTTTTGATTCTGCACTTGTGGTGGATAAGCACTTACTCCCAGTGGTGGCTCACAGGAGCACCCATGGTAAGTTTGCCAGTGAGACACCTTGAAGCACTTTGAAGGGCCCTGGCAGAGGGTAGCCGTGTAATTGAGGTGTCTTTGGGCAAGTATCCAGGATAAGTGAATTTAAAATTTCTACTGCTGGGGGGGGGTGCACCCTTGTTTGTTCAAGGTCACACCCAGGGAGAGCTCACAGTGGCTCCCAAGAGCCCCCTGTAGTTATATGGGTTCAGGGTGCCTGCCTCTTGGAACTTTACATCTGTGGAGGTACCGTTGCCGGGCGCAGCATCCTAAGGCACTCTGAGGGGTCCTGTACTGAGGTCCAGTCTCTGGGGTAATTGTGGGTAGTTATTCAGGAAAAGGGAATTCAGAATTTCTACTCCAGGGCAGGGAGCCCTTGTCTGTGCCAAATCACCCCCATCAGAGACTCACAGCTGCTCCCAGAGCGCGCTATGGATAGATGAGCTCAGTTATCCTTTCCTTTACGGAGGATCCTTTGCCTACGCAGCCCTCTGATGACGCACCCTGAGGAGTCCTGGCAATGAGGTTGAGCCACTGGAGTAAAGGTGGGCAGTTATTCAGGAAGAGGGAATTCAGAATTTCTACTGCAGAGCCATGTGCCCTTCTCTGTACAAAGTCACACCTGCAGGAGCTCCCAGTGGCTCCCAGGTGCTGCCTAGGGAGTGGAGTGCCCTGGCTACCTGCGCCCTGGAAACGCACTAATGTGGACCAGAGTTCTGCCGCTGGGGAGGGGGAGGTTGCACTTACTGCTTTGGAGGTGGAGGTCCCAGGGTCCGTGGGTCTGCAGCTGTGGCAGCAGGATTTTGGCTGGAATGGCTGCTGGGTCGCAGGACAGTTCCAAGGTCTGTCTGGTTGGTGGTGTTGATGAGTTCCTCTGGAAACACTTTAAATGCATTCCCCTAAAGTTAGGAACAAGACAAGGGTACTATTGTCAACACCACTATCCAAGATATAATATATTGGTAATCCTGAACACTACATGGAAAGAAAAATAAGAGCATCTTGATGAATTCAGTCTGCTATCCCAAACTACCATAGACTGGGTAGTTCAACAACAGAAACTTATTTCTCGCTGTCTGGAGCCTGCGAGATTAAGGTCATAGTGCCAGCATGGTTGGGCTTGGTGAGGACCCTCTTCCTGGGCATGGCCTTCCTCCTGATGCGGCTTTCCTTGGTGTATCTCACAGAGCTCTGCTTCTTCTTCCTCTTCTAAGGGTACCAATCTCATCATGAGGGCTCCACCCTTGCGATAGCATCTAAATCTGATCACCCCCCCAAAGACTTCACCTCCAAATGCTATCCCATTGGGGTGGGGCGAGGTTAGGGCTTCAGCCAAGGAACCTGGGGATGGGAACAAACACACGTTCCGTCCATAGCAGAGAGATAAAAGGATGTGGAAGAAAGTGATAAAATTGTCAGTTTGCAGGTGATTCATCATCTCTCTAGAAAAATCAACCAAGAGTCCATAGACACAGTATTAGAACTAATAAGGATTTAAAGAGACAGGAACAATGCATGAAGTCCCTCTCACTGTGAAAAGCGGTGGGCCAAGCTGCATGCACACAGGGCACGGCGCACAGCACAAGTGGATGAGAAACAGGAGATCCCTCACACCGCCAGTTGTTTCAGTGCTAAGAGCAAACTGAGGCAGAAGATAGCAGAGTACTTGCCCAAGAGAGGATGGGGCCTCACTGCTGAGAGCCCAGGGGGTCTCAGGAAATCGCAAAATAAATCCGCGGCCCCAGTTACCGAGGCCACTTCCAGCCCTCACCCAGAACTGGCAAGTATTTCTCCCTTCGCAAATCGAAACCTGCTTCTCCCTGAGTTCCTCCTCCCTCCAAGCCTTGAGACTGTGGACAAGTGACATTGCTCTCTGGGCCTCCACGTTCTCATCTGTGAAGTGGGGATGATGACAATTAAAACTTCCCAGGGATAGGGGTGGATTGACTATAGTACTGCAGAGGCAGGACCAAGCTCACGCTCAGTAATCATGGATAAAAAGAAGTATTTATCAGTAAATTGACTAAAGAGCCCCTCGCCCAACACCAACCTCCACCCAGCAAGGCACACCTGCTGGCTGCCTCCCAGTCTCCAGCTCCATCAAGGGTTAAGGAGCTGGCCGCCTGCCTAGGAGCAGGAGTGAGGTAGCAGCCCTGGCAGCAGTCCGTGTCTCCCTATCTGTGAGCGATCTCCTCCGCCCCCAGCTCAGGCCTTCGGAAATGAAAGCCCCTCTCCTAGGCTGAAGCTGCACTGCTGGCTGCATCATAATGATTCTCCCGGACAAAGAGAGAGGGATGGGCCCTCCTCTGAGGCCGCTGGCTCTCACTTCCCAGGTCTCTGGGATGCAGGAGGCTCTGGGCTCACAGGTGGGGGAGAGATTGGGTCTTTCCATCTCCTGGCCCTGAGGGGCTGGAGAAATGGGAAATGGGGTAGGATGGGGGATGAGTTAGGAAGGGGACCTGGAATTGGGGGGAATGCTAACAGGTTGGGGTGCCCCCGTCACTCTAGTGAGGTGGGAGCCATAGAGGAGGGACAGGACCTGACTTGGTTTTAACAGGATCCCTCTGGCTGTTGGAGAAGACAGTCGGTCTGCGGGTAAAGTAGAGGCAGGCAGAATATGGCTGTGTTCTGAAGATCAAGTTAACGGGGTTTCCAAACAGATCAGATTTGGGGTGGGAGAGAAGAGAAGCCTCCGGAATGACCAGTGTTCCAGGAGGATGGAGACGCTGTTCCTGAGTTGGGAGGCTGCAAGAGGAGCGGGCTTGGGGAGGGGCATCAGAAACCAGGTTTTATTGTGTTAATTAGGGAGGCCCTCCAGGCACCCAGGTGGAGAGGGCTGATGCCACCTTCCCATCCTCCCCTCAGAGCGCTCCTCGGCAGGTGAAAGAGGAAGGGAAGGGACCTCTTAGGTCAGGGAGGAACGCTCTGCGGGGAGAAAGACTGGAGGGGCTGCAAGCGGTAAAGGAGGTACCAGAAAGGATCACACACCCCAAAGAGAGTGGGGAGTGGCCCAGATCCTGGGGCCCCAGAGCCCAAGATCCAGGACTCTTTCCCACGCTGGTCTGGGGTCCTGTGGGAGGCAGGTCTCCCCTGAGAAGGGTGGAATTCTCACTTCATTAGGCTTTCAAGGTTGCTTTTCAGCTGTCTCTAGCTATAAGCAATTTATTTTAGGGAGAAGCAGGGGGAGCTCAAGGTGAGAAAGGTATTCCTTGCTGTGAGGTTTGGCTTGTGTCAGTCCTTTTGTTTGGAGTATCTTCTGTGTCTGCTGTAATAGCTTGCTCCCTCTTCTTCCTTGTCCTCTAGGAAGTAGGATAGGGTGAGTGGGATTCATCCTTTGTCCCTCCAGCCTCCACCAGGCTCTGAAACAGGAAAGAACCTCTTTCCACAGAGGCAGGTCCCCGTCCACCAGGGGGCGTCTTCACACTGGCCTGATCTGCCCGCCCTTGGCGCTGTTTGGATGCACTGATTTCTCACTCCCACCCTCGGTGCTTGAGGCTTCAGAGCAGCGCCCAGTTTCGCTTTCTGTCTCCCAGGGCTATGCACGTCATGGCTCCCTGCTCTCTGCACCGTCTCCACAGCCCCTCTCCCTCAGCAGCCCTGTGATGTGGGGACCAACACTGATGGTGATGAGGCTGGTGAGGTCGCTTAGGAAATGGGTGGCTGATTCCTCCAGGTGACCCAGTGACGATGGATGGATGCTGGGCTGCCCCTCCCCTCCTCCACGAAAGAGCCCGCAGGGGATAAACAGAGGGATGGGTCGCAGGATGCCGCCTCCTCCCAAATGTGTGCTCACCCATGTGGCCCGCCTTTAGTCACAAAGCCCGGTCCCCGAGGCATTGGGGATTTACTTTCCCCCCTTAAATCTGACCTCAGATATGACAACGCTGAACAGCACAGGCTATCCCATTTTGAAGATGGGGCCATTGAGGCATAGATGTGTGAAAAGAGTTGCATAAGGTCACCCAGCAGGTCAGTAGCAGAGCTGGAAGGCAAGCCCAGAGAATCTGTCCTCCTCTTAAGAAAAGCCTTGGGTCTGTGGGCAGAGGGGGCAAGGCTGTGGTCTTGGTCCTTGCTGTCCTCTCGTTGACCTGGGTGGAGGACAAAGCCCTAGAAGTCCGCCTGCCTCCCACCTGGCACTGTCAGCCTTTGACAGCTTTCCTGGTCAGTGGGCATGCCACCTCTGTTTAGACACCCCTGTGACTCGAGGGCTCCCTCCCTCCCGCCCACCCATTTTCTCCCTGCTCTGCTCTGCCTGAGAGAAAACTCTTCTTCTTCACCCTGTGAATCCAGTGCCCACTGGGGTCTGGCACTGTGGACCCCAGACCTGCCTGCTCCCCCTGCTCAGTAAGGGCCTCTCAAACCTCTACAGGCACAGACCTCATAGGGCTTTCTGAACTCTAAAGTTTGTGGCCCAAGGGGCTCTCAGTTTAGTTTGGGGGCTTAGACTGCGGCTATCTGAATCTGTGTGTGTCAGGGCTGGTGGGGAAGCACTGGTTCAGGCTCTGCTTCCACGCAGCCTCCCTACCTTTGCCCTCACCGTGAGGCCAGCCCAGTGCACCGTTTCCAGGGTCTGGCCCTTTTAAATTTAGCCGGAGGAAAAAGCAGTTTGTGCAGGCCTGGAACGCAGAGACAATCAGCAACAGGAAAAAGTCATCCGAGGGGAGTTTTCAATGAGTTATGGATGCATTGTTCCTGCGCCCAAGGAGCCGGGGCTGCTGGTCCAGGCCTCACTGACCCAGCCCAGGCCTTTGGGGCCAAACATTGCCTGGAGCTGCGTCAGGACAACACAATGTGGGCGTCTGAAGGCAAAAAAAAAAAAAAAAAAAAAAAAAACAGAGGAAGAAAAATACTGGAAATTCCCTATGTCCCAGCTATGGAAGAGCCTTTCTTGAAAATCAACAGCAAGGGAAAGGTTGCTGCCCGCCCAGGCGGGGGACCTCGGGGAGCGGGAGGAAGTCACAAGCGATATTTTGAGATATTTTCAGTCTGGTATGATGCCGGTTGATTTTCCAAAACATGAGGGCCTCATGCTGAGGGGAGCGTCGAGGTTGGACTGGGGCTGACCGGGGGTGGGGCCGGGGCGTAGGATGGGCCAGCACGAGGGCATAAACAGAAATTGACCCAGTTGGAGCGCTCTCGTGTCCTAGCTGGCTGGCTGCAGGCCCCTGGCAGCCAGGGGAGGCCCAGGGGGTCTCCTGTTGATCCAAAGGCCCTTCTAGACCTTACCTCGATGAGAGGACCGCAGAGGAATCCTGGGGTCCCCCTGCACAGAAAGCCTGCTGGGTGGCCAGGAAGTTCTGTTTGTTCCTATCTCCCAATGGGGAACTCACTACTGATCGCTCCGTCCATCCCATATCTTCACAGATCCGGCTGGAGACACAATAACAACACCTCTGGAAGGGACAAAGTAATGAACAAAAGAGGAAAAAAAAAAAAAAACACCTGTGTTCATGGAGTTGACATTCTAGTGAGGCGATGCAGGCAGCACACACAATAACATTTACAGTGTGTTGGATATTGCAAGCACGATGAGAAGATAAAGCAGGGAAAGGAGTAGGAGGTGCTTCGGATGCAATTCTGAAAATAGCGGTTTAAGGAGAAAATTTCTCCTCACTCTCAGCTGAGACCCAGCTCCCTGGGATGTCTCCCAGACCCCCACTCTGCCCCCGGGACCCGGAGCCCTCCACTCCCTCGTCCTAGGACAGCCTTGCTCTGTTCCACGCTGAGCAGAACCAACTCCTTCTGGGAAGGGGTCCCAGCCCCTCCTCACCCTTCTCCAGCAGCTCAGAGATTAATGCCTTTCCCAGGAGCGGGCAGAGCATTTGAAACCCTTTATCTCAATGAATGCACCCTGCGGCTCTAATTTAGCTGTTTTAGCAGCTGATCCCACTGTTACCTCCCACTGAGCTCACGGTCCTCTGATGCCCTGTGTGGACAACAAACCCCATCTCCTCCATCCACGAAGAGATTCACGAAGAAGAATTTGCATTTATTCCTGTGGCTTCATCTTGTGCAATTCTGTCCTGGTAGCTTACTGAAACCTTTTTGGCACAGAGGTGAACCATATATGAGACAAAGAGTTAATACTAACATACAAAAAGTGCCTAAAAATAGGCAACAAAAATATAAAAAGAAACAACAAAAAAGAAAGAAAGGTGGGTAAAGCATATGATCAGGCAATTCACTGCAGAAATGCAAATGACCAACAAACAAATGAAAAGATGCTCAACCTCTCAGGCAGTTGTGGAAATGCAAATTAAAAGAACAATGGATGCCATTTTTCTCCCATCAGATTTGAAAAAAATATTAAATATTGATGACATCCAGTGCCATCAAGGAGGGGGACAGTCAAGCAGTTTCGACTCTGCTGGTGGGAGGGTGAGCTGCTATAATCTTTTGGGACAGTCATCTGCAGTTTCTATTAAACTTTAAAATGTGTATGCCTTTTGATCTAGTAACTCCACTTTGTAGAATTTATCCTGCAAAACCACATAAACACATAAGGTAATACCTACAAGGGTGTTTGTGGCAAAAAAAAGAGAGAAGGAAGGGAGAGATAAAACTAAATGTTGATTAATAACAATAATTTAATGAATCCTGGGATATTTATTCTATAATATGAGGCAGCTAATAAAAACATTTAGATATTAATGTAGGTATGTATAAATATATGAATGAACTTGGAACCATGTTTATGGTATATTATTAGACAAAAAACAAGATGCAAAGTCAGATATAAGATGTGATCTTATTTTTGAAAATATGTTTGCAAGAGTAAACTAGAAAGAAATATTCACCAAACTGCTAACATCAGTTACCCTAAGACAAGAGGATTGCAAGGAGCAAGATATTTTTTTATGTTACTTCTCTATATTTTTACTTTCACAATAACTTCTTGTACCTCTGATAATTTAAGAAGCAGACACTTTTTCTTAAAAGTCATTTTTAGCTGTTCTTATAGATATCTGCTCATCACACCATCATAATGAACAAAGGACACTGGTGTGAAAGGTCATCTTCTCCCTGCTGTGTTGCAGGAGGGAGGGGTTCAGCCCACCGTGATTCTATTCCTGGATCTTCCAAGAGATAGGTTTCCCGTTGCTCACTGAGCCTCATGGGTGATCCTTGCCCCACATATGCCTTTCTCGTTCTTCATCCTGCCTTCCCTGACCTGAGCACAGTACAGGTCCAGACACTGTGCAGAAGGGACGAGGCCAGGTTTTCCCATCTTGGTCAGGGATTTGGGGCCACAGGGTCTAGGCTCAGGACCACCACCAGCTTCCACCTTGCATGCCACTCCTGAACAGTGGCAGAGGCTGCTATGCAGAAAGGGATCCTGAGGCCATTTCTAGACTCTACTGGCAAGAGCAATATGGCTGATTAGTGATGTCTGCTCTCAACAGGGGACTGGTGAACCAGAGCACCAAAGTTTCTGATTGGACCTGGTTGGTCCAGGCCGGTGATTCTCAGACTGACATCATGCACAAAAAGCACATATTGTCTTATTTACATGCAGATCCAGGTCCAGCAGTTCTGGGACATGGCCCCAGATTTTGCATTTCTACCAAGCCCCTAGGAGATTCTGATGCTGCTGGCCCCAGGACCACTCCAGCACTTTGTATACCCATCATGCCACTTGATTCTTGGAACAGCCCCAGTTATTGTTATCTTCCTTGACAAATGAGACACTGGAGGAGCAAAAGGAAACAGGACTCTCCCATGGTCTCCCAGCTGCTGGTGGCAGAGGTGGGCCTGGATGGCTGGCAGATCAATCACCAACCTCCCTCATCTCTAACCATCTCCTCTCTGGAGCCAGAGACGAGCCAGAAAGACCCCGCTGCTCCCCGAAAACACTGCATTCACTGCCATCAATGTCTCGCCAAGCCAGGTCCTTCCTCCCTGGCAACCTCTCACAGCAGGCTGGGTCTAGGGCAACCACTGTGGAAAGGGAGGTTTGCCGACAGCATGAGTTATGGGCTCCGGGAAGCCCATTAGTCACTGAAGCGAGAGGAGTTAACTCGAGCTTATTAACTCTAAACGTTTATTATTCACATTGATCACCGCAGCAGACAGCACCCGCCACCCCGCTCCCAGGAGCCGGCCAGCGCATTCTAATGGCAGGTTGGCGAGGCCTACATGTTGAGTCCCCGGGAAATGCAGCCAGGGCACAGTGTCACCGCCCCTTCCTAGAGGCCAAGGAGAGTTTCTCATCAGTGGCCCTGTCACTCATATGCTCCCTGCTTATCTGCCAGCTCCTGAGCCAGGAGCTGGAGCCCAATCAGACACCATCTCCACTGTCCTGGACTGGCCCTGAGGCGAAAGAGGTGGGGCAGCTGGTGGTCAGGAGGCCAATCTTAGGATCTGCTTGGTTTGATTTCCTGCTCTGCCTCTTGGCAGCGGGTGAACGGTGACTTTCCAGAGACTCCATTTTGTCAGCCATAAATATTTATTGCCCTAAAATTCAGTAGAGAACAGGAAAGCTTGCCATTCTCATAGAATTTATGTTCTGGAGATGGAGATGGGCATGAAGCTGTTGAAGAAAATAAACATTAACTTCAGATAGCAATGAGTATGATGAAAATAATCTGAAGTCACATGATGGTGAGTGACTACTGGGGGCATGGGAGGATGTTAGTGGGAGAGCTGGGGACACCTACATTTGAGCTGAGACCTGAATGACGGGAAGGAGCCAACCAGGGAGAGTTCTGGGCCAAGAGGAGTCTAGACAGAAGGAATAAACACCAAGGACAATGGCCTTGGATCCGGCAAAGCTTAGTGTGCCTCGAGACTGGAGAGGAGGCCAGGGAGGCTGGGATTTAAATGAGATGCAGAGGAGAGAAATGGAGACCAGCAGCCATTGTAAGGACTTCAGATTTTATTGTCAGTGCAGTGGGAGCCACTGGGTAATTTTAGGTTAAAAAAGTCGTTAAGGGTTTAATCATACTTGACCTCCCTCCATGGCTACTGTGAAATATAGTGGACACTGGGAATCCTGACTAGATTCCTAAATGCTCCTGTTCCCTAGCAGCAGTGATGGCTGCTGATTCTGACAACTGCCCTTTCTCCTGAGAATGGCCTTCTCCAGGGTAGGCCCCTTGCCCAGGTGGGAGCCAATCTGTGGTGCTCTTTGCACTCCAGAGCTCTCTCTCCTCCTCCCCGCCCCCCTAACCCGATCCCCGGGGACCAGGCTGAGGCCATTCTCTAGCCAGGATCACAGTCTTGTTTTGCTTCTGCAATCCTCACTCCTGCTGACAGCACTTCTTCAATAATTCACGTGCACCTGGGTCCCTGACTCAGGCTCTGCTTCCAGGGGACCTGAGGATTAGATCAGATGGTGACTTTAAAGGCTGAACCCAGAACCTGCTGCACAGGGGTACTTCAGGTGACCCACTTGTCCTGGTTTGCCCAAGATGTGGATGGTTTTAGCACTGAAAGTCCTGCAACCCTGGAAACCCCTCAGCCCTGGACAAACCAAGGCAGTTGGTCACGAGAGGTAATGGCTTGATAAAATGCATTTATTAACTTAGCAAATATCTCCCGGTCTCCCTGTGCCAGGCTCTATCAATAGAACCACAACAGGGTCCCATCCATCCCCAGGAGCTCACAGAGCAGTTGCAGGAGGCTCGAAGCATCATCAGGTGCTTCCTCAGGCCTGTGAGGAGGTCAGGAGAGTGACCTGTAGTGATGAGGTGGGGCTGCCCTTGAAGGGGCAGAGCACCAGAGAGAGGCTATGAGAAGTAGGTTTTGGAGGTTCCATTGGTCATGTCCTCAGCTGCTCCCCCCTCCCCTCAGTTCATCTAGGAAGGCCCCTCCAAATCCATCAGGAAGCCCAGAAATTCTGCAAAGCAGAGCCCTCTTTGGGAGGAGCCTCTGAGGCCATAAGGCCCCTGGGCACCTCAGTCAAGGCAGTTAAGATAGGACAAGGAACCTTCTTTGACTCAGCAGGCACTGTACTGGTCTCTGAAGTCCCATGACAGCCCAGACAAGTAGGCCTATTATCTACATTTGATAGACAGGGAAACAGAGGCTTGAAGAGTAGTAACCTGCCCAAAGTCACGTAGCCAGTGAATAGTGGAGCTGGGCAGTCTCAGGGCTCTCAGGCACCACAGTCACTGAGCCAGTTAATTTATTAAAGACGGTAAGAGCCCTACCAGGTTTTTCTCAGTGATAGGGCGTCAGCCTGCGGACTGAAGTGTCCCAGTTTCAGTTCTGGTCAAGGGCACGTACCTGGGTTGCAGGTTTGATCCCTGGCCCAGCCGGGCCTCCTGCGGGAGGCAACCAACTGATGAGTCTCTCTCCTGTCGATGTTTCTCTTTCTCTGTCTCTCCCCCTCCCTTCCACTCACTCTAAAAAAAAAAATAATAAAAAATAAAATCAATGGAAAAACTATCCTCAGGTGAAGATTAACAACAACAACCAAAAAAAAAAAAAAAAAGAAGACAAGAAAGGTATTACTGCCCACATTTGATTCATTCCTTCACACACACCCCTTGCATCCATTCATTGTTTTCAGAGGGGAATGGGTAAAAAGAACAGGTTCCAAAGCCAGCTCCACTGGGCCCAGAAGCTGTCGGATCAAAGGCAAATGATTTACCTTTTCTGTGCCCTGAGGTCCTCATCTCTCAGATTGGCAATCACAGTTGCACCTCCCTTCCAGGGTTTTTGTGAAGATTAAATGAGTTAATCCCAATTAAAACAGCACCTGGCACATCACTTCAGTTATACGTGCTTTTTTTTTTATTATTACTACTAATACTTAGTATGATGCAAGTTATAATAATAAAACACTGGAAACAAACCAAATGCTCAGCAATAGAGAAGTTATTGGCCAGCCGTGATGTATTGATTTCAGTGGCTAGAATAGTGATTGACTCGGGTGGTCTTGGAGCAAAACTAGACAAGTAGACTAAGAAAACAGACCAGAAAGTCCAGGACTGGACCAACATGTGTAGAATCACCAGATTTATGACAACCAAGATGCTGACCAGTAGGAAAATGGTGCTCAATCGGTTGGATATGCATGGGGGGCAGGAAAGATTCTTGACCCCTATTTCACACCACCCACCCAATATCTGTCTCAGCGAACTCTGGGCAGCCCTCCACCTTTCCAGAATAGTGGCCGTGTGTGTGGTTATCCAACCCTGCACTCTGAAAAAGGTGAACTCGGAATGATGAAGACACTTTTAACGTGTTTACAGACTGGATGAGAAAGCCACGGTGAATTTCAGTGGTGCCGGACGGCTTCACACGAATGAAAATTTTGGTTGTGATGGTTACCCTTTCAGGAAAACGAAGGACAGCCCTTTATTTTGAAGTTCACTCACACGACTCGCCCGATCCAACATGAAATCGCAGAAGGAAGGTGAATTTTAGGCAACGAATAATCAATAAGAAAGTTCAAAATTTCCTTTGGAAAAAGAGGAAAACATGTTTTGTTGTCCCCCGACAGGGAGATGGAAAAAAAATAACATAACCAAGGGAAAAGTCACCCCACGCTTTCCTCACCGTGGTAGGCCCCCACCACTGTGGCGCCGTGAGGAAGTTGAAGGTTGAGTGAGCAAAACATGTTTTCCTTCGGCAGGACGTCTGTAGGAACTGTTGGAATCAATTATTGGAAAACACAAACATAAAATAAACTTCAGCCTGTGGTAAACACTAGCCCTTCTCTCTGGGATCAGGAAGACAAAGGCCAGAATGGGGGGTCAGCATGGAGCAGCAGGCAGGCACGCCAGGCAGGAGTCAGGGACCTGGGTTTTGAGTGAGGATAGGTGAGACGGGAGCCTTGCTGAGCCTCCGTTTACCCATGGGCAAATCCACGATCCCGTGTCCATCTCACAGAACTCACTCAATAAACCTGTTTAGTTTCCACCTTGTGCCTGGCTATGAGCTGGGGGTGGACACTCCGAGATGCCGCTTTCCTAGTGCTGATGTGCTGAGGCCCAGCCTCATGGTGGATGCCCAGGGAAGTCTTAGGGGGTGAGGTGGGGTGTGTCCACACTCAGGAGGGCTCCAGGTCTGGCTTAAACTCCCGTGTTCTGCTGTCACCACTTGAAATTCTTAATTAAAAATATATATTTTTATTGATTTCAGAGAAGAGGGGAGGAGAGAGAGATAGAAACATCAATGATGGGAATCATTGATTGACTGCCTCCTGCATGTCCCCTACTGGGGATCGAGCCCACAACCTGGGCATGTGCTCTTGACTGGAATCAAACTCAGGACCCTTCAGTCTGCAGGTTGATGCTCAATCCACTGAGCCAAACCAGGTAAGATGAAATTCTTAACTTTTTGAATAAGAAGCAATGCATACTCATTTGCACTGGGCCCTGAAACTTATGTGGCTGGTCCTGGATGAGAGGCAAGAACCAATGATGCTTTTCAATTGCTCACAGAGTGTGTCTGACCCCTCTTGGTTCCCTCTAGGACTTGGCACAAAAAATGTGCTGATAAATGAGGGTGGAATGAATGTGAAGGGAGAAGCCAGGGGTGGTGAATATTATTACCCTACTACTTGTCCCCGGTGGTCCCTCCACCACAGATACCCTTAGGCTCTCATAGGTGCTGGGGCTGCCACTATTTCGGGGAACATTATCTCCATTTTGCTTGGGAAGGTCTGAGTGAAGTGCAGTGGAAAAAGCACCAACTGTGCGATTACAATAGACCTGGGATCACAACCTGCTGCTGCTCATGGGCTGTGTATCCCTGAGCAAGTCTGTGAGTCTCAGTCTCCTCATCTGCTAAATGGGCATACTCATACCTGACATGGAAAGTGCTCGTGGAGATTAAATAGATAATGTTTAAAGTGCCCCAGCTCTACCACAGGGAGGAGGCACCAAGCCCCTCTCTCCAAAGGCAGGATCCTAAGTGAGGTGTTAATAGCTAGAGTCAAATCATCCTCAGGCTTTAAAAGAGTTTGACTAGACCCTGGGACACTGTCCCTGCCGAGCAAAAGCTGGGTGCTGCTGCCTGGTCATAGGTGAAATGCAAAAAGATTGTATTTAAAAATAGTTAAAAACTAGTTAACCGAACTGTCAAGTCAGTGAGAAGTGGTGTGTGGATTAGGCCTTCACAAGCACAAGCAAATATCTTCCTGTTAAAATCATCCAGTCCTAAGTGATTGCCTACTATGTGCCCAGTACTTAGTACTTAAGAAGACTCAGTAATAGTATCTAATGTTTACCGAGCAGTCACTATGCGCCAGGCACCGCCAGGCTAAGTGCTTGAGGGTCATTGTTATATCTCTCATCTTCCTAACAGACAGGTGCAGTAGGTGCTAGGAGCCCCCATTTGTGGGGGGCTCAGAGCTGAGAAGTGGTGGAACTCGGGCTCAAATCTTAGTGTGTCGTTCATACCCTCGTCCAAACTCCGAGCTGTCAAAAGTCCTGTCCCACTTCACACGGTGAGATCGTCAGAATGATTCTCTCATAGGTCTGGCGAGTCCACGCGTGAAAGGCCCTCTTGCCCTCCCCCACACCACACCATCCCCTCACCAGGGAACCCCCCTGAGCTGGAGAGGATCTGGCTCCTGCCTGCAGCCCCCCTGCCACCAGGCAGCTCCGAGGCAGCTCCCGCAGGAAACCAGGCAATTGACTCTGGTCTCTACTGAAAGAACAAGGACTGCGGCCCTGGGGCGTAACTGGCGGCCAGAGCACAGCGAGTTTTCATGGTGCTTCCAGACTGGGCCAGATTCATTTCTCTAAGTGCCTGGGTTTCGGGCGGGAGGAGGTTCACCCCAGCAATTTATGGTGTCTCTGACAGGGGGTCACATCAGCTCCTGGGCCCCCCAGCCACAGGGGTGCACACACGCTTATTAAGCTAATTAATACCATCTTTCCAGAGCCGCTATCTCCCTGACCCTCTGTCTCGGGGCCAGCCAAGAAACATAGTCTCCACTCTGGAGCTCCCTGCGGAAAATAAAACAGGAGTCCAGCCTTGTGCATGGGGAAGGTGACATTGACATCCCCTGTTCGGCAAGGCAATCCCATGAGGGAAGATGGCCGTTGAGGGTGTGAGCTCTCGCTCCCTGGGGGGAACTGCAGTGCAGGTGGCATCAGAGGTAGAACATCAGAATGGATTGCTTGGCAGGGACTTCCCGGGCCTGCCCGGCTCCCCAATGGGCATAGGAGGGTTTGGACAAGCCTCCTCCCTTTGGACATTTCTTGGATTATGAGTGGTCAGGTTCTTTCTGGTCTGATGACCCAGCTAGAACTTCTGGCTCTTTGGCTAAAAAGAGTCCCTTGTCCCACGCCAAGTTCCACTGGCCGTTTCATGGGGCCACCAAAGTCTTAACTCCATGTTTCCTCAAATGAAGACTCTTAGTCCCAACCCCAGGCAACCTTACCTCCCTGGGTCTGGGATGAGGCTTTGGACTTAGTGTGGTAACCAGCCCAGGAGGTTCTCCCGATGAGGAGGACGTTCAGGTTCCGTAGTTAAACCCAGACATGTGGCTGTTAGCATGGCCTTGACAAACCCTGGGAGGAGATTTTTCAGAAAGTCACTTGTCATTGTTGCCCAAGGTCCCTTCCGGCTGGTGGGAGGGCAGGAGAAAGGCACAGGCTCCTAGAAGTCGGACTTGAATCCCCCTCACCTCTGCCACTTCCCAGCTGAGTGGTCTCAGGCACAAGACTTTGCTCCTCTGAGCCTCTATTTTTCATCTGAAAAATGGGGATGATGATACATTCCTCTGGGCACACTAGCCCCCCCAGTGCAGTTTTTTTTTTCTTTTTTTAAAATATATTTTATTGACTTTTCACAGAGAGGAAGGGAGAGAGATAGAAAGTCAGAAACATCGATGAGAGAGAGACATCGATCAGCCGCCTCCAGCACGCCCCACAGTGGAGATGTGCCCGCAAGCAAGGTACATGCCCCCGACCGGAATCGAACCTGGGACCTTTCAGTCTGAAAGCCAACGCTCTATCCACTGAGCCAAACCAGTCCCGGCCCAGTGCAGTTTTTGGCAATTGTAACATAAGGAGACAACATTAGCTTGTTCCTGGTGAATAAATGTCCGTTCCCCCATAGGACGAACAGTTAATCCCGCTCCCCTCATCTCCAACCAACTCCTCAGGAGAGCTGCATCCTGCCAGGGGGACTACCAGTCCCTTCAGACTGTGGGGAGCGTGGGAGTTTGGTACTCAGCCCAGGTCGAGGGGAGATCCACATCTCTGTGAAAAGGTGACACGTGAGACCTGACCGATAAGGGAAGCTGGCCCAGGCATGAGAAAGTTGGAGAAGGCGTTTTCCAGAGTGCAGAAATAGCAGACGCAGAGCCCCTGTGGCCGGAGGGAGCTGAGAAGGGGACAGGGAGGGCGAGGAAAGCCAGTGTGGCTGGAACAGAGGGAAAAGGGTGGTGGTGGGAGATGAGGTGGAGAAGGGGCCTGGTGAGATGGCGGAGCGGGGAGTCTTGGAGCCCATAGTAAGGAGAGGAGATGTTATTCCCAAAGCAGCTGTTGAGCAGCTGCTACATGTACCACAATGCTGGGAGCTGTGTCCATGGCTTCCTCCCAGCAGCCCTTGGGCACGGAGAGAGGGAGGGGCGTGCCCTGGTAGGCTGTCAAGGAAAAGGTTGGGTGCCTGAATAGTGCAGGCCAAAGGGTCCCTGCCCTGCCCCACCCCCCAAAACAACACAAATGACTGCCTCTCCCTATGACTCAGGTTTCTCCAGGGTCACAGCCAAAGGTCCCCCAGAGAAGATGCCTTTTGGAGTTCTAAGTCCCTGTCACTCGGAGCTGCATCCCATGGGTACAAACCTAAAAATGCAAAACAGAACATGTCCCTCTGCAAGGCTTGCTCTGAGCATGTGCTTCCCAGGCTCTGATGACCAGCCTCTTCTTCCTTTTCTGTTTCCACTCACCTGTGCCCAGCATGGGCACAGCCCTCCCTACCCTCCCTCTGATGGTCCCTCTGCCTGACTGCTGTCCTCCAGGTCCTCCCACGACAGGCTCCTTCTCATTCCCCAGTGTCCTTGCCTCTCCTTGGCCACCAGGCTGAAGAGACCTCTCCACACTCCGCTGCACACCTATCGCTTAGAGCTCTGCCCACTTACACTGGCTTGTGGACTGGTTTACTGCCTGTCTCCCCCAACTACAACCCTTGTCCCACGGGGCAGGAGGTGTTTGTTAGTGTTGTTGTCACAGCTGCAGGTGTGAGCAGCTTACATAAATGAATATGTGTTGCATGAGTGCGTGGCTCCAGTAAATGCTCGCCACAGCCCTATGCAGCTGGTGCTCTAATTGTCCCTGTTTCACAGGGAGAGACACTAAGGCTGTAAGGTTAAGCCACTTGCCTGAGGGACACAGCTTGTAGTGAGTCAAGACGTCAATGGACACAGCCTGACTTCGGACCCCACACTTGTGCCGTGCTGCACTTGACTTGCTGTGTGGCTGGCTAGGCCTTCACCCTCTGAGTTGATATCAATTTTGTCATCCATGAAATGGGTACAAAACCTCAGCCCTGCCTTTTCTTCAAAAGGTGGTGAGACTTGGAGGATATCATTGAAGGGTACCCCCCTTGTCACCTATACTGCACCACACCCGCAAGAGGTTGGTAAAGAAGGGTTCTTAGCCAGGGCTGCCCTCAGAAGGGTTAATGTGGCCTCTTTGTCCCATGGTTGTCATGGGGACAGTTCCTGTCCTTCAGGAAGCAGGGAGAGCAGTTTCCTGTTTTGAAGAAGGCTTGAGGGCTGTTTTCCTCCAATCAGCCTGCCCACAGAGGGGCAGGAAGCCCTGGGCCGGCCGCCCCTGTTGCTGGGTGTGTGGTGGAGCCATGCCCACACCCAGCCAGCCGGGAGGGGCCGTTGTGGAAATGCAGCCTCGGGAAAAAGCCAAACGGGCCAGCAGAAGGAAAAAAAAAATGGCTGGCCGGAAGAGGGTGGTCACTTCCTCCACAGACCTTGGATCCCACCCAGTGGTGATAAAAACGCCAAGCTGGTCCTGCCTAACCCCAGACTCCCCTCCCCCAGAACTCAGCCCTTCCTCAGGAGCCAAAAGCCTGCTGGACAAAGGCCCATGAGGCCCCTACCTGCCCCTGTGACCTATATGCACCCCCACCCTGCCCCCAGTTTCCACCCCTCACCCTCTGTCTTGCATGCCCTTTCCTATTCCCCTCGGCTTGTGTAATTCCTTCAGGGTGCAGAGCAAAGCCTTCCTCCTCCCGGAAGCCTTCCCAGCATGTATTTGAGCCCCCAAAACTAGGGGTAAGAACATTCCTGAACTCGGGCCTAACCCTCTCTTTGGGGTCCCTACCCCAGCCTCCTTGAGTCATGACCTCCAGGCTTGTTCCTCCAACTCCTCTACTGCACAGGTCTCACTATTTCACTCCCTCCCCTAGAGACACTCTGTGGCTCCTCAGCCCCTGCAGGGTAAAGTCCAACTCTTTGGCCTGCCTCTGGAGAGCTTTTCCTCACGCCTGTCCCATGCATTGGCCACAGTGCCCTTCTCCCCTTGCTCCATCCCTGCCTTCCTCTTCCATCTCCACAGGCACGTGCTCAGGCTGTTTCCCTACCTGGAAGGGCAACCCTCCTCCTCCACCTTTAAAACCTAGCCAATGCCACCTCCTCTCCTGTAGCCCTTCCGTTCAAGTCAATCCCCTGCTCTCACCCCCAGCTCCACTGTATCACTGCGAGCTGACCCCAAACCCTTCTCTCAGACTGTAAACTCGTCAAGGTCAGGAAAGTGAAGAGAGAGGGGAACATCCCTTTAATCCTTACCACAACCCTAGAGAAAGGTCTCATTATTCCCATTTACAGAGGGGAAAATGGAGGTGCGGAGAGACGAAGGGTCTTGCCCAAGGCCACAGAGCCAGCCACTGTTGGAGCTAGGGGTCTCCAAGCCCTGGCTCCTCATGCCTGGCCCCAATGTGTGCAATGGGAGTGGGGATGGGGGTGGGAGATGCCTGAGCAGAACTTACCCGAAGTTCCTTCCACCAACCTTCGGGGCACAGGAAGGGAAGGGTGGCCTTTTGAAGACATGTCCACCCAGCAGGTGTCTGGCTCAGATTTGCCCACCTCTGGAGCCAGGAAGGCAATTCAGTGACTTTCCAGGGGAAGAGAAGCCCTAGAAGCTGATGCTGTAGCAGCCTGTGGCATTGCTGCGTGAGCCGTCCAAGGCTGTGAGGACCGAGGGGTCAATGGCTGAAGAGGCTGCAGGACCAGGGTCATTTCCTTTTTAATAGCATGCATCTAATCCCTGGAGACAAAAGATATACCTGCTCCTTGTGGGAAACAGGAAACCCAGGGGGATTCAGCTATGGAGTGGGATGCAATTGGGTCTAGCTTTTCGGAAGAGCCCTCATCTCAGCAGGGAAACGAAACCTCAGTGTCACCTCCTCTGGGTCGGGCCAGCAAGCAGTTTGTCTCCCCATGCTCTCACAAGCCTCCCATGTTGCCCCCTCTCACCCATTCCAGTATACAGCAGGTGCCCATTCATGCTCTTCCTTGTCCCTCTCCTGCTCTGATTGCGGGGTTGTGCGCCCTAGTTCCTGGAGCATTTTGTAAACATTTACGGAACACCAACTATGAGGTTGACATTTAAGTAATGATTATTCTCATTCTCCCCTACTGTATGAGTTATTTCATTTAATGAACAAACGCTATTTTCGTGTCCAATTGATGGGACAGTGTGCTGACGTGGGCAAGAAAGCCGTCTCCAGAGCCAGGCTAGGATCCCCACCATTTATTAGCTGTGTATCCCTGGTCAGCTGCTTCAGCCTCCCTGTGCCACGGTAGCCTCCTCTGTAATAATAACCCTGCCTACTTCGTAGGTTTGTTAAGAGGATTAAATAAGCGAATAATTTATGTAAAACACTGAGTGCACAGGATAAGCACCCGGCAAGTACTATTTGATTTACCGATGGGGAAACCGAGGCTGGAACTTGCTCCTAGGTCAGTGTGGCTCCCGAACACCACATTCTACTGCCTGTCCGGGAGCTTTGGCGTTCATCCACATGAGCTTACAGAGCCCGGGTGCTCTTTGTTTCTGGCGCACACGGCCACATCCAGCTGTGCTGCTGGCGCTGCACTTTGCAGAGGCTTCAGGCAGGTGGGCAGGGGGAGCTGGATTTCACCAGTTTTGATCTGAGGTTCCCTAAGCTGTGTGCAGAGAGGTAATTAGCCCCAATGGTCTAAGGATAATAAGAAGACAGGAGATGTTTGCTTACGTGGAGGATCCTGATTTTTTTATGCTGAGTTATGTGTGTGTATGAGTGAGAGGTATGAGGTAGGGGTTTCAGTAGGGAGAAGCCTGGGTGTCTGAAAGGGTCCACTGAGGGGTAACTGATTTCAGAGGCCCCTGGGAACTGGTCAGCCTCACACTAGGGGTCTCAAGGCATCTAAGAGGAGTCTGTGTTTCCCCCACTCATGCTCTCATCAACTTATGGGTAATTTGCCATTGGGTGTCCTGCTTTCTCAGCTGGCTCAGGAGCTTGAGGAGGCCAGAGTGAAGGCGGCCTGTTTACCGAGGACTTGACCCAGTGATTGGCACAGAGCAGACACTCAGTGTACTTTTGTGGAAGGAAGGAAGGAAGGAAGGAAGGAAGGAAGGAAGGGAGGGAGGGAGGGAGGAAGGAAGAAGGGAGAGAGGGACCGAGAGAGGGAGGAAAGAAGGTTCACTGCCTAGGGCTCTGGTCTTGATTCTGCCACTGTGATCTTGGACAAATGTGGTATACAGGAATAGCACAGGCCTTGGGGACAGACAGACCTCGGTTTAGTCCCAACTTCATCACTAGCTCTGAGTCTTGAGTAGGTCTCACCTGTCTGACTCTCTGTTTTCCCATCTGTTAAGTGGAGATAATGATAAAACCACCTCACATTCTCACAGGAAGCCTGTGAAGAGAGTGCTCAGTAGATGCAGCATCAGCATTGGTCGTGACGTTCAGCATGTTTATTGCCTGCCGCTATCCCACAGCCTTCTCACCTGGCCAGGCCTTTTCCTACAAGTTCCTCAGGCTCGGAGGCTCCCACCTGGCTGCTCCTTGAACATATCAGAACCTCAGCGTCAGTTCCTTTCAACACCCCCTTCAAAGGCTCCTGCAGAAGTGGGCTGGCTCACCCTGGAAGCTGGGAGCTTGGCCATTCTGACTGTCCAAGGAGATAGAAAGAAAAGGAAGAGAAAAAAAAAAGAGGGAGGGAGAAGGAAGACCTGATTCCTACTATGGGTCAGTCTTAAAGGCGTCATGCCCCAACCCTGCCAAACTCCTTTAGAAAAGCAAGGAGGGAATCCTGCCCTCAAGAGGCAAAGACATTGGAGAAGGAGCATGGCTTCAGGCTCCCTGTGATTCCGCCTGGGTTCTGGTGTCAGCAGGTGTGGATTCCACCATGCCCTAACGTGCTGTAAGGTCCCAGCCTACTTATTTTCCCCTCTGGGCCTCCAATTCCAAGTCTGTCAAGTAGGCATAACACCTACTCTGGGTGGCTCACAGTCTGCTGAGAGGAACAGTGTAATTTGGAAAATGTGAAAACCTAGGCGGACTTTTTTGGTAGTTAGGAGCCCAGTCTATGTTCTCAGATGATGGGCTGTGCATCCTGGTTGGGCTGTAGGGGTACGTCATTTCCCTTGTTTGGACCTCAGTCTTCCCTTGTGTGAAATGGGGATAGACTGGTACTAATTCCTTTATAGGATTCTTGAGAAGAATACACATGTGTGAAAGACTCAAAACAAGAGAAATGATGGCCATTCCCACTTCCCCCAGCTCCATGGTCAGGTCCTTTTTGGGTATTTACAGCCATCCCCGAGCTCGGTGAAAGTTTACGGCTCAGTTCCATAAGGACTGAGCAAGTCCAAGCACCAGCATTAGCACGGGCCGTTTGTAGAGCCTTAGGGTCTTCCACATCCATTTCCTCTTGTTAGGGAAAGCGAACAATGGAATGAGTGGTTCAGCTTCATAGCCCATCACTCCACCCCAACATGTGGTTTCAGCTCAATAAGTTCAGACTTGTGTTTTTCCCCAGCTGTCATTGGTGCTGTGATCTTTTCAGGAAGACTTGCTTAGTCTCAAATCCCAAATTCAACAGTTGTGGAAAGGGCTTAACAAGGGGTGGAGGTCTCTTCCTGCCCTCCCTCCCTCCTCCTGTGCGCAGGCCCCACAGCGAGGGTAATGTTGATCATTGATCAAATGTCTGAGCTGAGCCTCCTTTTTCTGCTCCTGCCCTGGGATCCTGGTTATTTGGGTTTTATTGCTAATTCCAGAAACAAGTTCAAATTTTAAGGCATATTTTCTTTTTGCATCAAATATACCCCTACCTTCTCCTCCGTCAGTTCTACCACCTCCCACCTCCAGGACCTCACTCAACTCTATCACCTCCATTATCTCCTCATGTCCATCTCCATCACATCTGTCAATTCTACTACCTCTTTCACCACTTACTATATCACGTCTTCCATCTTCACAATATCTTACTTTTTAAAAAAACTGAATTTATTGGGGACACTTGTTAATAAAATTACATAGGCTTCAGGTATACAGTTCTACAGTACATCATCTGTGCGTTTCACCATATTTTCACAGCTTCTATCATTTCACCACCTCTACCTCTTTTGACTGTAACATCATGTCTCCCACATCCACTATCACCACCATCCCTACCATTGTTACCATAGAGTTGGAGTGAAAGTGGAGCCTCTCCTATTGGCCAAGATGGCATAAGGGGAAGTTCTTACATTTGAGCTTGATTGATGGCGGGGATGGGGTGGGAATGGGAGGGTTTGAGGAGAAGGGGGAGGAGCCTTTGTGCATCACCTAATTGAAATTCATGTATTCCTATCTTCATTGTGTGCATTAAAAACCTTCTGTGTGCTAGGCATCAATTGGTTCATGTAACAATTCAAAATCTTCATGCAGGTCATATATTTTAGTGAGCACCTAATATATATACCAGAAGTTCTGCTGGTCCTCAGGTATCCAGAATTCTACCAGCTTTCCAATAATGTATTAATGAGACAGAGGTCAAGGATCGCATTCTCACCTCCGTGAGAGGTGGGGAATCTGGGGTTTTCTCTATTTCTGTGTGCTTGGGCGGCACATTTGGACAAAAAAGAAATGGGGTGGGTTATCTAGAGCAGTGTGTCTCCAATCCTGATGAGTATACAGATCATCTGAAGATCTAGTTAAAATGCAGATTCTGGTTCAGTCAGCCTGGGGTGGGGGTTGAGATTCTGTATTTCTAACAAGCTCCTGAGTGACACCCATGTTTAGGGCCAAGAGGTGTTTCGTATGCAGTGAAAACATCTGGTTATCGGGGGCCACCCGACAGAAACAATGGTAGTCAGAGGACCTCTCACCCTGGCCCTTCTGGACTTCATATTGGGACACTACCACCCTCTGTTCCCCATGTCAACCACCTCTGGCTCCTGGAACAGGCCAAGCCTTTTCACACCTCTACATCTTTGCCCAAATGATTCCCTCTATCCACAAGGGCTTTCCTCTGCCGAAGCCCCTCCACTTTGGAGCCATTTCAGAGTTCTCACAAGCTCCTGTGCATTCCTCTCCTCGTTCCAGCGCTTGTTGGAGGAAGCAGAACTATCGACCTATGTGTGCATGGACAATCAGACCCTAGTTCGAGGTGGAGGATCGGCGGGGGTAAATCCGCATTGTTCCTGGGAGATGCTGGTCACACAGTGCGGTGAGTGAACACCAACAGGATCCTCATCAGCCAGGTCTCCCTTTCAAACGTCACCTCCTCAGGGAGGCCTTCCTTGATTACCCACCTGTACTCCAATGATTCTCCAATTTCCGCTTGCATCAGAAAAACCTGAGGGGTTTGTTAAATACGGGATTTCTGATTCAGTGAGTCTGGGGTGGGCGCCGGGAATTTGCATTTATATAAGCATAACCAATGGACGCAAGACACCGGGGGGAGGGAGGCGGGCAATGGGAGATATGGACACATGTAACAATTAAACACCTTAATCAATTAAAAAATTGATTAAACACCTTAATCAATTAAAAAATGAGAAAAAAAACCACAAAAACACAACAATTCCTGTGCTGGTTCGCAGCACACTTTTGAGAGCCATTAGTCTGCCCCATCACCCCGGTTTTATCTCCCTTCAGGCACTTATCACTCTCTGAAATGATACTCATTCTTATTTTTCTTGTTTCCCATCTAAGCTCCATGAGATAAAATTGGGGGCTGTCTTGTTGGGCACTCAGCGCAGCGTCTGGCGCACAAGACTGAATCAATGTCCATAAAAATAAATTTTAAAAAAGATGGACCGTCCGCCTGACAAAAGGACGGCGAAGTCCTCAGACTCTGGCTTCCCCCCACCCCGATGCCAACCCCCTGACCCTCGCGCGGCGCCCCTGGCCACGGTCCCTTTAAATGCGCACGGGGCCGCCTCGCCCTCGACTCTCTCCCGATCCCTGACTGAGCAGAAAGGGGAAAAAAAAGTCTTCCTCCTCGGGAGCGGGAGGAAACGTCTAGGAGAGGGCGGCGGCGGCGCGGTGTCGGCGGCGGCGGCGGCGGCGGCGGCGGCGCGGGGGCCAGAGCGCAGCGCGCCCGGCGCGGAGGGGCGAGTCCGGAGCGGACGCCACGGCGCGCGCGGCTCCGGCCACCGCCCCCCACGCGGCGCCCGAGCGCCCCCTCCCCGCCCGGCCCGCGCGGCCCCGCCCAGCCCCTGCGGCCTCAGCCCCGCGCCCCCACGAGCCCCGCGCCCGGGCTGAGCGCGATTTAACGCGACGCCCGTGCTGCCCGGGCTGCCGCCCCGCGCGCCCCGCTCTCGCGCCCCCTCCCCGGCCCCGGAGGCCCGCGCCCTGGCCCCCGCTGGCCCTGCGCCCCTCAGGGAGTTCGGCGTGCGCCGGGGGGCGGGGCGGGCGCCGCGGGGTGCGGGACCCGCCGCGAGGCCATGGAGTGAAGCGGCGCGCGGACTCGCACTCGACTGACGGGCGGACGGACCGACGGGCGGCCCCGCGCTCCTCGCGCCGGAAGATGAACAGAGCAGGTAGGAGGCTGGGGGCGACCTCCCGGGCCCGGGGGGCCGCGCGCGCGAGGGGTCCCTGGCGAGGCGCCCCAAGTGGAAGCCCGTGGGGCGCCCGGAGCGACGGCCGAGCATCCCGCGACCGCCCTACTCTACGCGGGGCTTCGGTGGAGATATGGGCGGGTCCGGCGTCCCTCGCCCGGGAGGCCGAGAATCGTCTGGGTCCGAGTCACCGGGCCTCAGGGACGCCCCCTCCGTCTGGGCGAGACCTCGCTCTGGCCGCGGACGCCCTCCTCCCGCTGCCACGGCGCCCCCCGAATGCGGGCACCCTTGGCAACGGAGAAAGACGCCCCCTTCGCAGACGCGACTTGGCCGCACCCCTGCACCCTTATCCCGTCCCTCGGGGTCCCCGCCAGACCCTTGCTGGCTCCGCAGGGGCTCCTGGCACAGGGAACCCGTCCACGCTCGCCCCTACACGGAGTCCTTCAACACTTGGCGGCTCACCCTTAAGAGAATTCCTGCCCCCTTCTCTCCAGACCCAGACTTGTAGCTTAACTCTCCAGATAGGATTAAAACGCCCTAAATGCATCCTCCCTTTTCCCCATAGCACCCCCTTCCTGGGCAGCGCCCGGGCTGGCCTTTGTGCCTCCCCCAGGGGACCGAAAGCCCAGGGAGCGAACACTCCCCATCGGGGCTGAGCCGCACACCCTGCGTTCCCTGCCTCCCCTCGAGCCTCTGCCCTGCGAATCTGACCCTCCATCCAGTTCGGGGATCCCGTGCAATCCTGAATGCCTTTGACAGTAAATATGAGTGATCTCTCCAGAAAAAAAAAAAAAAATGCCATTTAACAGATTTAGCGACTGAGACTCAGAGATGGGGCGGTGCCTGGAATCCAGTTCCCGGGATTCTTGATTCCGTCCACACGGAAGGCAAAAAGTTGCCCCAAAGAGAGGAGAGTTGGCGAGGGAACAGTCCCGGCTTATCTTGTTTCATCCTCCTGCCAAGGAGCGATTGTCACTTTCTCGCCCAGAATTAAGCAAAAGGCAGCCCTCTCCTCAGCCAACATCCGTGTCTGAAGCCACACTCCAAAACAGACATCCCTAAAGAAACAGGAAGCCACCATTTTGGCTGTCTTAGCACCATATATCCTGCTGCTGCTGCTGCTGCTGGGGTGTGTGTGTGTGTGTGTGTGTGTGTGTGTGTGTTCTTTTAAAAATCTTTAACATGAAAAAAAGTCATTGTCTTAGCAGTGAGATGCAGACAGGAGACACTGGCTGGACTGACCTGAAAAAGGAGCCAGTTGTGGACTTGGGGAGTATGGCAGCCGCCTCCCGGTGTCCAGGTCCTGTTGTTGCTGAGCATATGAACACCTGGACAGAGTATGGGCCATAGGATGGTGGGGTGGGGTAGGGAGGTAGAAGCAGGTGTACTACTTTGTGGGACTGGAAAAGGTTGGAGAGAGGTCCCAGCCAGCCACTCTTTGGAGGAAGAAGGTCGCCTCCTGCCTGTTCTGGCACAGCCTGGACAGAGCCGGCTAGCTTTTTCCTACACTCCTAATAAACTTGCTTTAAAACAATGGTGAGAGCGGTTCCAGTTTTCCCACGTTTCCCTGCATGAGGCTTGGACGAGCTCTCCCTTCTCTGAGAATCTGGGGGATGGAGTGAGCCCACAGAAACTGAGAGGCCCGCTTAGTCCCAGTAATTCTTAGCAGTTGCCACTGTGTGACGGCAACAATAGAAACCTCACATTAATGATTTCTGTGTGCCATGCACCATAGTGGTTCACAGACTCCTTGGGATTGAATCTCAGGACCATCCTATACTTAGTTATGTGACCCTGAGCAGGTTACTTACTCTCTCTGTGCCTCAGTTTCTTCATCTAAAAAAACTGGGATAAAAAGATCTTTGTCATTGAGTCCTCATGTTTCAAAAAGTCAAGCCTGGAAGGTGACTGTGGTATCTGTCACATTATAAGTGACTAGTAAACACTACCTAATATTTATTGAATCAGGTATGGCTTTAAGTGTTTTACTTGTATCAATGTGGTTTCCATATTGACCTGATGAGCTGAGTGCTATTGCTCTCTTCATTTCATAGGTAGGAAAACTGAGCTGCAGGGATTAAATGGTGACTGACTTAATGGGAGACCAAGATAGGATTGAAACATAGTCTGCCCAGCTTGTGTTTTGAGTCTGCTTTTTTATCTAGTGCCTAACATAGTAGGTACACAGGAAATGTTTGCCAGTTGACTTTATTAGTCATCTTATGTCTGTTATTTCCCTTGAACTTCTCAAAAGCCTTAAGAAAAAAGGGAGTATTTCTTCCATGTCACCAAGAAAGAAACTGAGGCTCAGAGAAGCAAAGTGATGTGCCCAAGATCACACAGCTGATATGTGGCAGAGCTGGGACTGAAGTCCAGGTCTCTCTGAGCCTGGGGCCCATGCTCATCCATCCCCGTCCCATGCTGTTTTCCCATACAAGCCCTGTTGTGGATCACTGGACTAGCGTAATAGCAGCTTAATTAGAAATCATCAGGCTTGGCGTGGACATTCCGGCAGGCACCCAGGAATGAAAGTTAAATTAAGATGCAATTGGAAGGTGAAATTGGAAGATAATTACTCTTGGAACATATGGTTATGAGAGTTCCAGGGGGAGTATAGTGAAATGCATTTGAAACAGGCTCAGGGACTGAAGACACGGATGTCAGGGGACATCATAAGAAGAGCCATGAGTTTAATAGTCTGTAGTCAGCCAGAGCAGAAGGCACTTACTGACTGGTACAGCCCCCTCACTTTACAGCTGGGGAAACTGAGGCTCAGGGAGGAGAAGGACTTGCCCAAGGTCATACCTCCAATTCCGGGCAGAGCCAGGAGCGGAGATCAGAGCTCTCGACTCCCAGTCTAATGCTCCTTCCAATACACCTTCTAATTGAACCTCTATGTTGCTGACAAGGGAGCAGTAAGCATGAATGTGTGAGTGACAGATATTTAATTAAAATAAAGAAAGAAAATAAAAACTGGTACCGAGGGCTGGCTGGGGATGATTTCTATCACCAGAAGCTGTTAAAAATCTCTTCCTCCTGTCACTGAGGTTCTCCTACTCCCAGTTAACTCTTGGCATCTTGGCTTGAAGGATATTC
>PVJN01002111.1:22500-126554 GCA_004026805.1 Lasiurus borealis | reverse complement strand
AAGGTAAATAAGAGGTTAGGAAAGAATGAAGAAGAGAAAAAAGAAAGAAAGGTCTGCAGAAATGAAATTGGGAAAAAGAAAAAAAAGTAAGAGAGAAAAGAAAGAGAATACGAAAGAAGAAGGAAACAAACTATATATTTGGGGAGAAAACTCCAATAGAACAGCCACTAATCCCCCAAAAAATGCCAGCAACAAGTATGTGGAGATGAATACAAACTAAAAACAACAATGGATATCAAGTGAGGTGAGGGGAAAAAAGCAAACAAAAGAAAATAAAACAAAACAACCAAAAAAAGAATAAGCAAAACAATTACATAAACAAATATAAAAATAGATATAAGCAAACAACAGAGAAAAACAATATTTTGGATAGTGAAGACAGAGTAGAGAGAGGTGTGTATGGACTGGAGCAAGGGATTGGAAATTAAACAAATAAGTAGGGTGAAATTTTAACAGTGTAAAAAGAAAAAATGGGAAAAGTCTAAAGCAGAAAAAGGTTAAGAGTAACAGGACAACAAAAGGAGAAAAGTTAGGAAAAATGTGGTGGCGTAAAGATAAAGGTGAGGTAGAGTAAAAAGGGAAGATGACAATAGAATGTAGAACACTAATCCCAAAGTAAAATAAGGAGAAAATAAAATAATTTGAAAAAAAGGTAAAATAGTAGTAGTAATGATACTGATTGAAAATAAAAATATAATAATTAAAAAGGTAAAATCAAGTGAGGAAAAATTAGTTTATTAAGTAAAAGATGAAAAAATAAATAAAAATAAAAATATGCACTAGTGAAGGTCATCATTCACTTCCTCTACTGTTCTATTTGGCATGCTATTTCCTAGTTAAGACAGTATGACAGTTCCCTGTGATCCACTGATCCTCAGTGTTGTAAGCCAGTCCTGATTTTGAATCAGGCAGTGTGTCTTAATTTATTCTATTCCTTTATTTGTGTTTATACAAGAGTTAATTTGTGATTCAACCCCTGGGTGGCAGTGTTTCTGGATTGACCTCTGAGTCTATAAATCCTCTCTAGCCAGTGCTTAGATCCTGCTTTCCCTGTTTGTGGGAGTGGGTTGCCCCAGAGCTGGTTCTCTGATGGTTATTCCCCACTCTGATCCCCACGTTACAGAAAAACAACTTTATCCTGCATTCTCTTAGGGTGTCCCCAATTGGGTGATTCTATTTATTGGGCTTAGAAACCAGATGCAAGAATTTAAAGAGGAAAAAGAAAAGACAAAACAAAAAATAAAGAGCCAGTGTAAGTGTGCAAACTCTGTGGGTGTGCGCAAGTCTGTGTAGTTCCCCCCCCCACCCCTTTGTTCTAAGCAGCAGGCACACTTTTAAAATTTTTAGGCTGTCCTTTTGTGTCAGATCAAAATTGGTTGCTTTTTTTAGTTTTATTTTTCTGTTAGCAGTTTTGAGGACTCCCTTCCAAATCACGGATCACACCAGCCACAACAGATTTATCTAAGCGCAGACTTCACCCAGTCCTCCAGCTCCCACAATGCGTGTATTTCTCTCTCCTACCAGGACCAGAGACCTCACATTATCCTATGTGAAACCTGACCTTTCCATGGTGGAATGAAGAGCTCCTTAGAATCCATGTGTTTGCGCCAATTGGGACCATTGTTCCAGGGTTCCCAACTGATTGTTGGGTGCCATAGTTGTATATTTTCAGGCTTCTGATAACATTTGATTTCCCTTTCAAGATGGTGTGGTCTCTGCATCTGAGCCAGTCACAGAGGGTGACCAGTGGGTCACCAGTAGGTGCTGCCTGGTCAGGAGAGTACCATCCAGCAGTCCCCCATCATCTCCTGGAGTATAGCTGTCCCTCAACTCACCAACAAATATTCCCCATGTAACACTTAGCTGTTCTATGTGCTCTACGACAAGGCTTGGGACACTTCTATCTATTCTGCCACCATTTTTTCCTCCCAAGTCCCATTGTGTTCTTTATTGCAGCTATTTTATTCTTCATTTCTTCTTGGTTCCTTTTTATGTTGGTGACATCCTCATTCAGCTCTTTATAATTCCACTGAATGTGTATATTTGTTATCCAGCTGTTTGAGTATCCTTAGAACCATCACTCTGAATTCTTTCTCTGGTATGTTGCTAGCCTCAATTTAATTTAACTTCCTTTCTGGTGATTCCTCTTTTTCCTTTGGGGCTTGTTTTTGTTTGTTTGTGTGTTTTTTTTGTTTGTTTGTTTTTTGTTTTGTTTTTTTTTGTCTTCCCATGCTTTCCAGTATTGTTTTAATTTTATATCCAATTACTTTTCTATCCAGGTTCTTTTGGGGATGGTGCTACTGGTGTAATCTCTCAGGTCTCCTGGGCTTGGTAATGTAGTATAGTTCCCTACTTGAGTTATTTGAGTTCTCTTAATGTATGCCTGTGAGCTGGAGAGGCACAACTGTGGTGTCTAGAAGTCAGCAAGCTTGGAGGGAGGTGTGTCAATTTTTGCTGTCTTGTGATCTTGATTGAAATCACATGTGCCCAGAGTGGACTCACAGTGGCATCCAGGAATCATCTGCTGGGGCTCAGAAATCCTGTGCTCTGGAAAGGAATGACTGTGGTGTCCAGAGTTCTGTAGTTTTGGGGTGGGCAGATGTAGCTTTTGCTGCTACACCTGTGGTGGCTAAGCATTCGCTCCCAGTGGTGGCTCATAGGGGCACTTGTGTTATGTTAGCCAGTAAGGCACACTGAAGCACTCTGAAGGCCCCTGACAGTGTAGCCACATAATTGAGGAATCTGTGGGCAGGTACCCAGGATGAGTGAATTCAGAATATCTACTTCCAGCAGAGATTGCACTCCTATTTGTCTAATATCACACCCAGGGAAAGTTCACAGTGGCTCCCACAGCACCCGTTGGATAGAAGGGCTCAGGGTGCCTGCCTGTTGGAAATGCACATCTATGTAGGTACGTTTGCCACACAGAGCCCTGATGCACTTTGAGGGGCCCTGGCACAGAGGTTGAGCAGCTGGAGTGTCCCTGAGCAGTTGTTCAAGAAGTGGGAATTCAGAATTTCTACTGCAGAATAGCACACTCTTGTCTGTGCAGAATCACACCCAGCAGAGTCTCCCAGCTACTCCCCAGAGTGCACTGTAGATAGATGGGCTCAGGGGGCCTGGTTCTTGGAAATGCACATCTCTGTAAGTGCATTTGCCATGCAGAGCTCTAACGTACTCTGAGGGGACCTGGCACTGAAGTTGCACAGTTGGTGTGTCCGTGGGTAGTTATTCAGAAAGAGGGAGTTCAGAATCTCTACTGCAGGTCCCTGTGCCCTTGTCTGTACAAAATCACACCCTCAGGACCTCCCAGTGTCTCTAGGCACTGCCTATGGATTGGTGTGCCAGAATGGTGTGCCCTGGATGCCTGTGTGCTGGAAACCCCAGAATATGGAGTCTGGAATTCTGCCACTGGGGAGGGGGGAGTTGCACTTACTGATGCAGGAACAGTGCACCTTTGGAGGTTGAGGTCCCAGAGTCTGTGGGTCTGTGGGTGGAAGCAGCAGGATTTTGGCTGGGTGGCTGCTGTGTCATGGTGCAGTTCCAGAGCCTGTTTGGTGGTGCTGATGAGTTCCTATAAAAGACTGTTCTCCCCTTCAAGACCCAAATAAATATTTTTGATGAAAGTAATAATAACTGGAACAGTGAGGCAAGGTGTTTGTTTGTTTGTTTTTTTCCCCCGGGTTAGGACTCATAACGCCAAAGAGCTCCTCTGACCAAAAGATTTAAGTAAAAGTGTGGAAAATGTATTACAAGCAGATTCAGACTCCCCTCTGAAGGGGAGAGGAGTGGCAATAATGTGCCTCCCCCTTGAAGCTTTGCTGCAAGCCTGCTTCTATATCTATCCATATTGTCACCTGATCAGAACTTTCCCACTTTCTATGTGTTCTTCCTCTGTTCCTATGCTGAAATTTCCCTGTTGCTATACAGTCCTACACCCTGTTGCTACAGGCCCTCTCGTTTTCCCACATCTCCTACTTTTAGTCCAGAAGCATTTTATTATTTCTGCTTGGGTGGTTCCTGTGGTTAGGCTGCTCAAACTGCCATATCTGCCCCTGCCCTATCTGACAGCATTTCAAGTTAACCCTCTCATTAATAGGTACAATCTGAGAAAATTAGAAAAATACATATGTTGCCTACAGAGACCTGTTTCCTTCTAGGGGTAATAATTTTACATTTATAACATCTTTAATTATCTATCTTTTAACAAATTAATTGTTCCTTTAGAGAAACTAGGTAGGAGAAAAAAGAAAAAGAAATAGACACCAGAAGGAAAAATAAATTGGCACACCGATCTAAGCTTATTTTTTAACAAAATATCAAATATGATAATTAGGTATATTTAAACAAAGTGAAATAATTTAACTTCCACAGCTCTTTTATGCTGCACACATTTATATTCTAACCAGTACTTTTAAACTCTTAACATAGAGAATAAAATTAAGTAAATAAAGAATTAAGAAAGCAGACTTAATTATATATATGAAAGACTGAATGTTATAACATTAGAATTTTCCATCAGACAATGGCCAAAAAGTATGATGATCCAGTCACATTTTAGGAATCACTCTTTTGTCTCTTGTGATTATTTATGAAATTGGTAGGTATTATATGTAAACTGCAGTGAAAGTTATTTCTGTGGTTGAACAAGATGACTTTTGTTTTTTTCCATTCATGACAGTGATTTTGGAACATATCAGAAGTGTTATAGGCAGTTTCATACTCGTTTTGCCTTTAATCTAAGTACACAGTTAAATAATTTTTAAAATTTAAATAATAAAATAACACATTATAACTTTGATGTACTCAGGGAAATTAACTTTATTTAATCTGGAGACTTATTTTTATATTTATTTTATATAATAACATTTAAGCAGCAGTATTTATTTTACAAAGACCACTAAGGGGCCAATGACAGGCATTGCAAAGATGTGCATATAATATCAATTCATTAATGTCTTAAAATAATTTACTCTGAATTATTATTATTTTTTTTTAGATTTTAGATGGAAAATCAGTATGCCAAATGTTAGAGGAGTATCTCAATTTCCTTAATCCTAATCAAGTGTACTATGTGTTTATAACCAGGTGACTCCACTAGTATCTCAGCTCTTTTAAGATTTCCTTTTCTAGCAATGATTTTTCTCAAGGAAAATAAACTTGCTGTTTTGAGTTTCAAGATTTCCTAGATATAGTAAATGAAAAGAACATGAGCTATTCTGTGAGCCTGCCATTTTTTTGAGGGGAGGAGTTTAAGTTGGCTATGAGTTTGCTCACATTTTAACGCTTCCTATTTCTTATTTGTGTCCTTAATATAGCAGTACCACTGGGATTATAAGCTGTGGAAATGCACCAGTGAATTGTTAGATACCATTTAGAATTTCTCCAGTTAGAGCATAGGCAAATGAATCCAGTGGTCATTCATAAAACCTCCATGTATATGAAGGGAGGGGGAGAGGTTGCTATATAATTTTTAAATTTTTACATCAATCAACATTCATTGAACATCTGAGTATATATATATATATATATATATATATATATATATATATATATGAGACAATAAAGCAATTATTAAAAACAAAAGCTATACACTCATGTGCTATACACTCATTGAATTCATACACAGGAAATACATTTTTCTAGTAAGTGATGTTAATAAACTTATAATTAGAATATTTTAATTTAAGTGCTAGATTCAGAGGAGCTCTAAATAAGATATAGAAATAGATAGCTCATATAAAAAGTATTTCCCAGTAGAGATGAAGCTAATGAAAAATATGTAGTGGTGTAAAACAACCAGGTTTAATAAGAATTGTAACACAGTTTAGCATGTAAAAGGCAATAATGAGGACAGGATAGCCCCCCAAGTATGATGGAACCAAGTTTTACAGCTCTCAAAATAATGTCTTGTGGATTATTTAATAATCATGCATGGGGGGAGGGGATGCCCTCAGCCCAGCCTGCATCTTCTCCAATCTGGGACCCGATGGGGCCAAAACCAGCAGTCGGACATCCCTCTCACAATCTGGGACCACTGGCTCTTAACTGCTCACCTGTCTGCCTGCCTAATTGTGTATAACTGTCCCCCTGCCAGCCTGATCACCCCTAACCTCCTCTACCTGCCATCCTGAAAACTCCTAACTGCCCCTCCACTGGCCTGGTCGCTCCCAACTATCCCCCTGCCAGCCTGGTTACCTTATACTGCCCCCCTCTGCTGGGCCTGATCACCCCTCACTGGCCCCCTCTACCAGTCTGGTCGACCCATGTGGCCTGCTCTTTGGTTGTTACTGTAAGGGCATCATGACCAATTAGCATATTACCCTTTTATTAGTATGGATTAAGATGAACAGATATCAAAAGTCATATAATTTGCAAATAAATATATAGACTTTTAAAAATATATCTATATCTATCAATGTGTTAGGGCGGAAATTAGACATGAGTGGTTGGGCTCCTGACAGGGTTTGGACCAACGTTACTTTACAGATTGCCCAGCAGCTAGCAGATCTCCATAGGCAGGTTTGGAACCAGCTGGTTCTTGGCATAAGCTAAGAGATAAAGGACATGACCTTAATGAGTCTTTCCTAGGGCCCTGGACCAATTATAATAAAATTTGCATTGTGAATTTGGCTCCCCTGTGGTTTTTTTCTGTATGCATTATGAGTAAGGGCATGCACAGGAGAAATATAGTTACATAACCTTTTTCTGTCAGTCATCCCTGGATGCAAATGAAAGTCTCCAAACCAAAGAATTCCTCATTTAAACCATACAACCCAGGGAGTTCAGGGCCATTGTCTCTCTCAACTGGCCTGCTCCTTGCATGGAGTGTATCCTCAATAAATCCCACTTTGCTTTACTTTCACTTTTGTTGATTTTAAAATCTTTTCTGATGAAAGGAACTGAGGTCACAGCCAGAAACCCCAAACTCAAGACAATTTTTAATGTGCCTTTTTGGGGGAGGGCAGAGGGGTAATTTAGGCAAGTATTCAAGTTTCTATTGCCCTCTCATAAAACCTACTTACAGATATTTAAAGTTTTCTCAATATGTCAGGTGACCTTTCTCCTCAAGATGATTATAAGTTTTTAGAACAAAGTTCTTGCTACATGCTATGGAATGTCAATGATTTTATTGACAAATAAAATACTAAATAGTTTCCCCAAATACTTGTGTTTTATTATGGAGAAAACACTACTGGGAAAACTGAATATAATCAGTTGGTATTTGGTTATTATCTGTATTTATAAAATATTCATTATTCTACCTAATATCTAGCTAATACTTTTTATTAAAGAAAACTACTAGTATAAGGTAACGTAATTTGAAGATATTTAATAATGTTTCTAAACTTCCAAATCATTACCAAAATCATTATAGTATTCAGTTTTATAATAGAATATTAGTAATAATTTAACTTGTTTAGAACAAAAAAATTTCCTAGACTATGAAATCATATTTCCATAATAGGAAAATTGTCAACATATTTCTTTCATGAGTAACTATATAAGTAATTGGGATATTAATTTATTTCCCCTTTTATATTATAGAAGAGGATGATCTTAAAATCTCAGTAACGAATATTTAAGAGAGCAATTTTGATATATCAAGGGTAAATGTGAACCACAGAAAGCCTAAGATTTACTTTTACATCAGAAAATACAAATGTCTTAGTTCATCATTACCAAAGTACTCTAAATCTCAATGTTAGTTTAACAAATACATAGTTCTTTTTAAATGTCTCCATTTCTTTCTTTAAAAAAACTTTAAGTCAACTTTCTGGACTTTTGAATTTCTGTTTATATTTCCAATCATGTATCAAGTACATTCAGCATAAAAAAAAATGATAGTTGCTGATTTGAGATATTAAATTTCTCCACCCGTGAAACTGCAGACAAAATTGATATTTTTTACTTTTGGTCACAAAAATAGCTGTGATTCTTGGACTGAAACAAGTATAAAGAAAAAATTTATTGTATGTTACATCAGCAAGGTATTACTATTAAGCATTTTACATATATTTAATCATTAAAATTTTACAGAAATGCTGTAAACTTGTAATTATATCACACACTGCAGATGATATAATTATCTTTTAGATGTTAAATAAGATGTCCAAGCTTGAAATTTAAATTTATTTGATTCTGATCCCAAAGCCTATATTTTCACTCAGAAAACTGCTTGGCGTTTCCTCATTAAAACATTCACAAAAGGAAGACATTTATGGAATTCCCAACATGAAAAAAAGTAATACATTAGACATTTAGTAACTAGTTAGAAGATATAAGTACCTCATCTCCAGAAAATAGATAACAAAATTTATCCCAGGTCCAACATTGAGTCATTTCCAGGACAGTGCTAATTAAAAAGATTGTCTGACTTGAAAACATGCTCGAAGTCACTAATTATCCCAGAGATGCAAATCAATATGACAATGCGATACCATCTCACACCTGTAAGAATGGCAATCATCAACAAATTAACAAAGGACAAGTGTTGGCGGGGATGCTGAGAAAAAGGAACCCTCGTGCACTGCTGGTAGGAATGCAGACTGGTGCAGCAACTGTGGAGAACAGTATGGAATTTCCTCAAAAAAACTAAAAATGGAACTCCCATTTGACCCAGTAATCCCACTCTTAGGAATATATCCTAAGAAAGTAGAAACACCAATCAGAAAGGATTTATGCACCCCTATGTTCATAGCAGCACAATTTACAATAGCTACAATTTGGAAACAGCCTAGAGGTCCATCAGCAGATGAATGGCTCAGAAAATCATAGTACATCTACACAATGGAATTCTATGCTCCAATAAAAAAGAAGGAATTCTTACTATTTGGAGCAACCTGGTTGGAACTGGAGAGCATTATGCTAAGTGAAATAAGCCAGTCAATGAAGGAGAAACACCACATGATCTCATTCATTTGTGGATAATAAAGAACATTATAAACTGATGAATAAAAAGATAGACACAGAAGCAGTAAAGCATCAAACAGACTGTCAAACTTCAGTGGGAAGGTTAGGGAGAGGTAGAGTAGATAAGAGATCAACCAAGGACTTGTATGCATGCATATAAGCATAACCAATAGACACAAGACACTGGGGGGTTAGGGTATGCCTGGGAGGGGCGGGGCAATGGGAAGATATGTATACATGTAACACATTAATAAAAAAAAAATTAAAAAATAAAATAATAAAATAAAATAAAAATAAAAAGATTGTCTGTTCCTGCGTAGAAAGGGTAACTTTAAGGATAAAATAATTAGACAAGTCATAATTTAAGATGTGATATACAAAGCAGGAAACAGAATTCTAAAAATAAGTTTAAGTCTGACTACAGGTTAGTCAGGAAGAAACTATGGGAGGCAGTTGGCCCTGACACAACCTTAAGAATCAGAAATAAGAGGAACACCCATATTAAGAGACTAAGAATTTAAAAGGAGAAAGAGCTTAAGAAACAACCAAAAGGCAAAAAAAAGATTGTTTGACAAAGCCCAAAAAATTTATTTAAGTTAAATTTAACATATGGAAGAATATGGTTTATAAGGATGGGAAGCAATAGTGACACACATCTCTTGACAAACCATAAATCAAGTTGATAAGGCCTCCCTGTTGTCTTGCTAAGAGCTTTTGACTTGTTTCAATTTGACATAGCACCTTACAAGTTACTTATATATTTTTCTTACAGTTCAGTTATTTCAAAATCCCAAATATATCTTCCTTTCTGTTGTGATTTATAACATACATAGGTACAATTTACCTATTATAAAAATATAGCTCAGTAAATAATCAGACTCATGTAACTACCACTCAGGTCAACAATTAGTACGCATTTTTTTTTTAAAAATAAAAATTAGAACAATACTAATAATAAAGAAACTCCCATTTTACCTTTTGCAATTCTCCAAATTAGCCATAATTCTAAATTGAAAAAACCTATAATCTACATTTTTCTTTAAGAAAATAATTATATCAAGGACATATCCAATATCAAGAGTTTCCAGTTGGTTTCTTTTTCTCAATAAAGTTCATGAACAAAAATATTGAGAAAAGGAAACTAAATGCAAACTCTCTATATTAGATTATGTTGAGGGTAGCAAGTTTGTTTATTCTCATTGCTATATTCTTCCATTGCATGGGGATACTACATATTTTTACATAATATTGATGCATATTTTTATCAGATTTTAGCTATTATAAATAATGGTTTATTCACATCCTCATACTTGTTTTTATGTGCACATCAAGCATATATCTATGTTATATAGCCATTAATTAAAATAATGGGTCAAAAGACTTGTTCATATTAAATTTATTAGACAATGTCAATTTCTTATTATAATTTATTCACCCAATAAACATGTAATTTGCATTTGTTCACATATTTGTCAAAATTTGGTACAGTCAGTGATCTGAACTTCAGTATTTCTAGTGGATATAATGTATCTCATTTTATGTTATATGTGTATGGTGATATAAAAATGATATAAATATGATAATATTACTCTGAAAAAGGGAGAAGGGTTATGATATCAAAAGGGATAAAAAATGGTTCTTTGGAATTGTTAATGTTCAATACCTTAAGTTGAATGGGGGTACATTATACTGAGAATTTTAAATACTATATACATATATTCTCTCTGTCTTCATTTATTGTATCCATATTTGTTATATAAGGAAATATTTCAAATAATTGAAGTTAATATTTTTCAATAAGGCGGACGTAGTTGGCAATTATCATATAAAGGTGCACAGTTGGAATGATGTATTCACAAGAGATTCTATCTCGCAATATATAACTAAGCATTCCTATTCAGTGAATACCTCCCTAATGGGTTTCTTACATTTTTAACCTTTGACGATTTATGGAGTGGCAAATTCCTCAACTCTGACTTAGTCCAGGATCTTAAATCTATGTCCAGTTTCAGGAACTGGGTATCATGCTGTCACCTGAGGCTCATTTACTAGTGTATCTAGTATCCTTGACATCTTTATATCTTTGATCACCGGGGGGGTGGGGGGGGGTTGCCCAAGTATTTTCTAGCATGAAAGCAAGGAGTTATGCAGTATTAACCCTTCTGGGAAGATATTAACAAATCAGTAGCTCACATTGTACTTTTTATGTTGTATGATTTTTAATGTGTGTTGCATAGTTATTTTAATGTTTGTTTTGCCCGTACTAAACTATTAACATTTAAAGATTTAGCTTCATATAATAATCTTTTTGTATTTCTGGGTCATCAAAATGGTGGGCAGTTTGTATTTATTTCTGAATGAGGACATATGTTGAGCAGATATTAATCAAATAATATAATCAGTTGGAAACAATATATGTTCACATTTAGCTTACAATAGATACAGTAGTTGCATATATAAATATTTATACATCTGTGTATATCAACAAGTTAATTGACATTTTCGCGGGGGGGGGATGTCAGATGAGAGGGACTAAACAAAACACCATTTAGCAATCAGCATACCTAACTGTTCTATTTTTTTTTCCTAATATTATTATCCAACAAAAGGAACCAGATATCCTTGGTAAATGATTGGACTCCTTTTCAACCTCCCCTGAGGAACTCATGTTCTGCTCATGAATCAGCTGTCTAGGCTCTGGTATAGAGATGTGGGCAGACCAAGGAGGGTGTCAGTTACTAAGTTATGTGGACTTGGGGAGAGAATCATTCCTCCCATTTTCTGGGAATTTGACAGGGTGATCTTCCAGCTATTTTCTAGGCTCCCAACAGCCCCAAACTCCTGATTCCTGGTATCTCTACTTTGAGGAAATGTGACCAAATCCAAAGACAGACTGAACTGTGTGGCTCTGGGATGGGAGCCACCTTCCCACTGCCCCAAGCCTAACTGGCACATCCCCTCATGGGAGATCCACTAGTACCTTCCTCTCTACTTGCAACAACCCCACCTTACTGAGATCCAGCTCCTGGAAGAATTTGGGACAGAGTTTTGCTGCTTATTTTTATACAGTTGAAAACTACTCAGCTGTGTAAAAGAAAGAAATGTTACCTTTTCCAATAGCATGGATGGACCTGGAGAGTGTTATTCTAAGTGAAATAAGCCAATCTGAGAAAGACAAGTTCCGTAGAATTTCACTTATAAGTGGAATCTAATGAGCAACAAAAACTAACTAATAGAAACAGAATCAGAGAGAACAGATTGAGAGGAAGTTGGGGGTAGTTGGGTAAAAAATGTGAAGGGGGAAAGCAAACCACAGAACAACAACAACAACAACAAAAAAAACATGCACAAAGTCATAGACACAGACAACAGTATTGTGATTACTAGAGGGAAAGTAGGGTGGGGAAAGTAGAAGAGTATAAATGGAGGGGGAATGGTGATGGAAGGAGACTTGCTTTGGCCTGGTATACACGAATTACAATATACTGGTATTGTTTTGTAGAATTCTATAACTGAAAACCATATAATTTTATTAACCAATACCACACAAATAAATTCAACAAAAAATTAAAAATCAAGTCAAAACAAAGCCATTTTATCTCTGGATTTTCTATTCCCAAAACATGTTACCACTCCAATAGTGGGGAGAAAATACAAATTCTCTTCAGGATACACTTCAGAATACTTTATCTATGCTATATTCTTCAAGATTTTCAAAAACAAGGATTTTCAAGATCATCAAAAATAAGAATTCTTATAAACTGTCACTGCCAAGTGGAGCTTAAGGAAATATAACAACAGAATTTAAATAGTATCCTTGAAGAGAAAATGATGTTATGTAAAACTAAATAATAAAGGATAAATTTAGTTAATACTAACTATTGGTTTATTAATTACAGTAAATTGACCATACTAATGTAAGGTATTAATTATAGGATAAACCTTGTGAGTGGCTATATGAATGACTGTGTAATCTTCTAAATTTTTCTGTAAATCTAAAACTGTTCTAAAACTTAAAGACTTTTAAAAAATTTACACTTATTGGCAGATATGTGACTATTTTTTTCCCCAGAAATGCAAGCTAAGAATTTATAGGAGACTTATTGATATAGATACTGCCCCTTCTCACTTCCCATCCAGTTTTCTTCTTCAGACAACCAGGCCTGGAAAAGCAGTATCACACTACATGTTGAGCATCAAGTGATGAACATGAAGAAAGGTTTGATATTGATGCTAAGAATGGCTGAGCAGGGAGAATAAACAAAATATGCCTGTTAAAATTCTATAGATGCACTGTACAATTCTTAGAGTACTACATTAGACTGTCTGGAAATATAATTTGCACCAAACAAATCCTTAGATATAAAAAAGAAATGATGAGAATAAATGGCTTTGTCTAAAAATTTTCATATTACTAAAGGTTGTATCTCAACATACATTGCAAGACATATTTTCCTCTAGTTTATTTATATAAATTACAAATAATATGCTGTAACACTGATATTTTATATTATAGCACCACATTTTCACAAAGACACTTCAATATAGATTATGTTAAGAGTGTACAAACACACAATTTGGTCAATGGATCATAGTGTTTGCAAAACACACATTTTCTTAAATTAATAACTTCAATTATGAAAGCAAAATCATCAGCAAATAAACAAGATTGGTCATGTAACTACAGATTCAAATACCTTAATATGCAACCGGATTATGAAAACAAGCAGCTGTACCAACAAGATAGGCAATCAAATAGACAAAGTGTTTCTCTGAATTAATGGAGTATGTGCCACTTGACAAATTTAAATAAGAGCAGAAATGGTGAAACAAGTTGATTTGGATTATCACATTCATTCAGTATAGACCCAATTTAAAGGAGATAATTATGCATCTACATGAGAAAATACATGGCTTTGTAGGTAATAGAGCATAAAAATGGATTTAGGAATTGTATATAAAAGCAAACTATTTTAATTATAACTAAAGTTAGCAAGTAAACAGTTGATATTTAGAAAAAATACAAGAGGCAGACAACAAATTAGCTGATATTTCAAGCATTAATGTTATAATATGTTAAAATAAATAATTTTGAGTAAAGGTATAATCCAGCCCACTTCAACTTTATGATTAAGTTCAGGTATATACAAATATACTATAAGCAATTATCAATAAGTAAAAATAATTAATACATTATGTGACATAATTAACTATTATTTTGCTTGATCTGTTACCAAATATATGTGGTAGAACCTTTAAAATAATAATCATGAAAGAAAGAAAACAGACTCTAAATAAATAATTTTATTAGCAATAGCTTCAAGAAAGTTTGATATAAATTAGAAAAGATACATAGGTAAACCAAATTGTCTTTATTATTTACTTTGCACATAGTTGCTTTATATATTTTGTCATTATTAGTTGTATAATTAGTTTGTTTTAACTTCTTAATAAATTCACTTTTTTTCCCCTAAGAATGTTTCATCTTAATTCTACTTTATTTCTGAAGTAATGCATCCATTTCATCCTTATTTTGACTAGTTAGCCTTGCATAATTTTCTCCATCCTTTTACTTGCAATATATTTGTTACTTTATCTTTAAAGTTCATTTCTTTTAAGCATCACATAGTTGGGTCTTTTTTTTCTACACTCAATTTGAGAAATTCTGCCTTCTAATTGGATATCTATATTATTTACATTTGATACAGTTAGGCTTATTTTAGTCAGGGTGCTATTTATTTGTCTATACTTTCCTATCTCTTCTTTTGTCCCTCTTGCTTCTTTTACTAGCTTCTTTTATTAAAGGCCCAGTGCACAAATTTCCCCACTGATAACATACCTAGTGGCTGCCGGCTGCTGGCCAGGTATTCCCTCCCTTCCCCCGGATGCCTGCCATGCCACTGGCCAGGGCCTTCCTCCCTTTCCCCGGCCAGCCCACCCCCTGATTGAACTCCTAGAAGAAGGAAGAACTCTGTTCAAGGAGACAATTTGCATACTATACTTTTTTACGTAGGATATTTTATCATTTTATTTTGTGGGAGTTTTATTACTACAACTGATTGTTATGTTAATGATTATATTCAGGTACAGAGTACATATCTTCTATTTACTACAATCTATTGTATATGACATTATACCATGTGCCATCCTATGTAATAAAAGGGTAATATGCAAATCAACCAAATGGTCGCTATGATCACACTGAAAAGGGGGCAGATGCTTAATGCAAGAGCTGCCTCCTGGTGATCAGTGCACTCCTACAGGGGGAGCACCACTCAGCCACAAGGCAGGCTCAAGGCTGGTGAGCACAGTGGCAATGGCAGGAACCTCTCCTGCCTCTGTGACAGCACTAAGGATGTCTGACTGAGGGCATAGGCCCACAGGGAGCAGACCTTAGCCATCAGTTGGATATTCCCCAAGGGCTTCCAGAATGCAAGAGGGCATAGGGAGGGCTGAGACCCTCCTTCCCAAGTGCATGAATTTTGTGTACTGGGCCTCTAGTATAGTATAAAAGTTTTACAATAGTCTACTTTTATTTTTTTATGGGCCTTTATCGTTTTACACATTTCAATTCACACAAAATTTATTTAAATATATTTTTTAAAATTTGAATGTGTTAAAAAGAGATTTAAGGAAGAGAGCATGTTCTCATATAAGTATAAACATAGCTAAAATTTTCAGTATTCCATATTTATTCATATTGATTCATAGTTTCTTTGGCCTGAAGAACAGACTTCTATACTTTGGTAATTCAGGTAAGTTAAAGATGATTATTTAAGCTTTTACATATATCAGAAATGTTTATCACTCTTTAGCTTTCTAAAACTATATTCTGCGTGTATAGAATTCTGGGTTGGCAGATAGATTTTTCTTTATGGTACTGTTTACTGTCTTTTCCCATGCATTGTTTCTAATGAAAATCTGCTGTGAAATGTATCTTGGTTCCTCCACATGTTGCAGATTCTAAAGACAGGCAATTGCCAAAGGCCTGAAGTCTGAGGCTGCTTGCAGACCTGGGCCCAGAGAGAAGGCACCAGGGCTTTAAGTGGCCAGGGTGGGAGAGACAAAATATTTTATCTTAATTCCACCCAGTGTACTTTTCATTCATTTATTTTGTTTCCCATCGCTCAGAGTTTCAGGTGGATCCTGCCTTTACATCTCTCATACCTCTACTAACAAAGAAATGGCTCATACTTATCAAAACTGCTTTAATATCCTTGCCAGCTTATTCTAACTTCTTTGTCACCTCTATATTAGATTGGATTAACTGATGTCTTTCACCCTAGGATTAAATGTTTCTGCTCTTTTGCATCTCTGTGGTTATTTTTTTAATTAGAAGTAAGATATTGTGAATTTTAGAGTGCTACATTTTTTTTTATTTAAATAAATATTTCTGAGCTTTGCTCTGGTAAACGTATCAGTTATTTGTAAACAGTCATTTATCTGCTTTAGGTTCTTACTTTGTTAGCGGCCCAAGAGCTTTGTTTAATATATTGTTAATTATTCCTCATTAGTTATGAAAGATATTTCTGAGGATTCTACTCAATTATTCATAAATTATCAGGTTTTCTCATATAGAATATTATTGTACATATCATGTGTGTATAGCACTGTTACTCTTCTAAAATTTTTATTTAATTATTTTAACATTTTTATTTTATTTTTATTGTTCACATAGACACCACTCATTTCTGCTCTTTGCCCACTCCCTACAGACCCAGCCCTTCCCTGCCTCTGGCCCTCACCTCATCTAATTATCTGATTGAGAATGTCCAAGTAAAGTAACACCAACATGCATTGATGTTTGTGCCCATGAGCTATGCATATGTGTTCTTTGGTAATTCTCTTCACCTTCTTTCAACTAGGCTGCCCCACACACCTCCCCTCTGACTTCTGTCAGTCTGTACCATGTATCCACATCTCTGGTTATATTTTGTTCATCAGTTTATTTTGTTCATTAGTTTCACATATAAGTGAGATCATATAGTATTTGTCTTTCTATGAGTGGCTTATTTCATTTTAGTGTAACCATCTCTAGATCCATCCAAGCTGTCTCAAATGGTGGGAGTCCATTCTGTTTTACAGCTGCCTAATATTCTATTTTGTAAATGTATCGCTGCTTTTTTATCCACTCATCTACTGATGGGCATTTGGGCTGTTTGCAGATCTTGGCTATTGTAAATAGCATTCCTATGAACATAGGGGTGGATATATAATTTCTGATTGGGGTTTTGGGATTCTTGGGATATAGTCCCACAAGTGGGATTGCTAGGTCACATGGCATTTCTATGTTTAAATTTTTGAGGAAACTCCATGCTGTTTCCCACAGTGGCTGCACCCACCAACAGCTTTTCTGTCCATTTTTGCCAGTACTTGTTATTTGTTGATTTACTGATGGTAGCTATTCTGGCAAGTGTGAGGTAATGCCTGATTATAGTTTTAATTCCATCTCTCTGATGATTAATGACATTGAGAATGTTCTCATATGCTTAGTGGCTATTTGTTTGTCCTCTCTGCAGAAGTGTATATTCAGGTCTTTTGTTCATTTTTCAATTGTATTGTCTTCTTGGTGTGTAGTTGTATAAATTCTTTATATATTTTAGAAATTATCCCCTTGGCAGATCTGATATTGGCAGATATGTTCTCACATAGAGTGGGTTCTTTTTTCATTTTGTTGATGGCTTCTTCTTTTGCTGTGAAGAAACTCTTATCTTTTTGAGCAGTGGACTCCCAATCTTAGAGAGCTTTCTCTCATTCAGGAGGCCCGATGCCAGAAATTCATACAAAGGCCTTGCCACTGGCTCTTTCCCACCACCGCTGCAGCCAGAGATCTCTGCAGCCAGGGGCCTCTGCTGCCTCTGCCACAGTCCCTGTTCACTGCAGTTTTGTCCGGAAGGAAGGACATCCAGGACATGATACATCTGGTCTAATGAGCATATTATGCTCTTATTATTATAGATGTATGCCATATATTATTTTCCTGGACACTTGTGGGGAATCCTCTGAAAATCTCTGCACTCGTCTTTCTTTTCTTTCTGCTATTTGGTTCTCTGTCCTATAAACTTTATCTATCTTTGTTTTCCTATGTTCTCATTCATATCCCCCAACAACTGAGAGATTTCTTCTGTATTCATTGAAGTTCCTTCTCAGTGTTTCAGTCTGGAAACTTTCTCAAGGCAGTAAGCAGAGATATTCATAAGGATCAACATTTTTGCTTCCTATCTCTATGGATCCTCAACCTTTATTTTTCCTGATACAGTGTATAGCAGAAAACCATTATTTTATTACCTTTGCCCATTTTTTTCTATTGCCTTTCATAGGAAATAAATTATTGTTCCTGTTATCCCCTGTTGGCCAGAAACAGAGTTCTATGTAGCACCGTATTCACATTGGTACATCAGTGTGTTATACCACCCTACTTAAAATTCATTGGAATAAGAAAAAGATCTATTAATAGGGAAGCCATAAGTAATGGCATAGAGTGGTAGTCCATGAACATGCAGGAATACACAGTAGTTGAGATGAATGAATGCTAAAATACGCTGAAAGGATGAAGGAGACATGAAGTGTAGCTCAGCAAACAAATCAATGCCACCCTACTAATTCTACTTGGGTGTTTCCATCCTGAGCAAGTTATTTAACTTATCTAAGCTTTAGTTTCTTGAAGTGTAAAATTAGGGTGAAAATAATGTTCACCTCATGGACTTCTTCAGGAGAGTTATATGAGTTAACATGAAAAATGTCTTGAATATTGCATTGACTCAATATACTGAAGTTCCCATTTATTCTCCATTAAGATTATCACAGCATGTGGGGAGAAATATTATTCAAGACATTTTTGCTGAAGGGAGAACTTAAATTGAACTTACTCACCCTTGAGTGTAAATTCTCAACAGAAAATTACAAAAGTTTAAAGAGTGGATAAAAAATAATGAAAATATAACTGTATTTCAAGCTTTACCTTGTAGAAACAAGGGGATGCTGGCTCTCACTATGTAAAGTTTTGGTAAATGCTTGAGGGATTTGGAGCTCCATAGTAGTAGTTTGAAAACTTACTTGGCAGCCTATTCCAGTTAGATAATTTCAACCAATATTGACATTTCCTCTCTTTAATTGCTCCAATTTAGGTAGAATCAGCTAGTCACCTTCACTGTCCTTATATTTCTCATTCTCATTATGCTATTTAGTTTGCTAACTCTTCCTTTCAATAGACTGCCAGTCTTCCAATTTGAGTAGATGGCTGGTTCCAGAATCCTTTGAAGTTCTCCCTGCAACCATTCTATCTAAAAAAAAGATTATGTTCTTTAGGTTTTAGTGCAGATTATGCAAATTATGTAAGGTGTAAGGCTAAGGACACTATAATCAAAACAAAATGATAATTATCCAATTGAGAATGTCCAAGTGAAGCAAGACCAAGATACATACGATTCTTGCATCCTTCATAGTTATTCAATAATTTACTTTAGAGGCAAAGATGATTGTACTATGAAAGGAATTCCTACAGGGAAAGAGCTCGTTTTGTGAGCGTTGGTGGCTTAGACATGTAACCAAATGAATCCCTTGTTAGCACTAAATTCCTTCATAGTGTTTACATTTTCCTGGTGAATTCAAATGTGGATTCAGAGAGCTAATGTAAATACTGATCAGTATTCTTGTTCCAGTTGCTTTCTTCCAGATATTCCGCTTCTTGAGGGCACATACCTATTGTTTTTTGTTCCCATGGTTTGGGTCCTCATATGGAGATCCCTTTTATAATCCTGTCATGGAAAGTCAAAGAATCTAACTACTTACATAGGCTACTCACAATGGTACTTGCATCTCAAGAGAGATGTATTACCATAGATCTCAGAATGGCATCCTCTACGGAAAAGAACACTGGCTGGAGCTTAATCTCTCACACCGACCATACAGTGCTGTGGGCTGCCAGCCATTTGCCATAGATGTGGTGAATTGCTGCTACATACCTGAATCACTCCTTTATATAAGTGTGCTATTTTATCACAAAATAGCGGTTTCTTACCAGATAAAGTAATCTTGTACATAATATGTCATTGGAACAGTGTTTTTAAAAACAAAACAAGAAAGTAGTGAATGGGACCAGTTGGTATGCAATATGTGAGCTGTTATTTGTCTTTTAAATGTGTTGCTTCCTCCTCAGCCCCCATCAAAAGTGACTCTGGGTTGGAAGCAAAATTTTCATTTCGCAAATAACTTCTTTCTTATTCGCATTATTACTTGGGTACAGAAGAAACCAATTGCAGAATGGAAAAGTCACCTCAGAGAAATACAATTTTCCTTTCAGCAAGGTGAAATGCTTCGCTAAGGCCAAGTAACAAGGAGCAGTTGTCACTCAAAGGACAGAAGAAAGACCATGAATTACAAATTGCAGGACAGATAACCTCAATCAGCTGTCGACATTGCAGCTACGTAGCTGGAGGAGAAAGGGGACCTGCAGGCAGAGATTGTTTTACCAGTATCTTGGCTCAGTTTTCAGATTATGTGTTAGTCAGCATGCTGTCTTTCAAGATACAGACTATGCTGCCTCTGTGTCAATTCTGCCTTACACATCTGGTATGAGTGCGTATCTTTGGCAAAACAGAAATTAAATCTGAAACATAGCTCCAGTGGAATCTTATGTGGAAAAACAAAACACAGTTTAGCCTTCAATTCTCTGAAATTCAAGCAAAGTAACAAAGGAAATTGAGGCAGAGTGCCAATGCACAAGATACACAAGAATATTTTAATTGCAATGTTGCTCATTCCCCTTTGGTCTAAGGAAAAAAACACAGTACAGTATTTTCAAAGATTTTGGCACTCTCCTGAGTATTATAGAAGGATGTCTTAGGGAAAAGTCAGAGAGTACCAAATGAATCAACACAACAAATACACTCCACTATTTTCTATGTGTATTTTTTTTTCTAAATTAGTTCTCAATATCACACCAAAAATTTCCCAACATCTCAGCTTCACTTATTATACAAAAGCTTTGAGATTTCTGACTTTCCAAATGAACAAACAAGAAGAATCCTGGTAGCAAGAGCACACACATTAAACTGTAAACTCTAGCAAGTTTATCCGTAGTGCTATTTTCACTGGCTATAAAAATTATACTTGCTTCTGTGGCCTAACACCATCAGAACTATTCAAAAATATGCAAAACCATTCACAGTTTTATGTGAACATCCCATACTACTGAATACACAGGAATATAGTTCTAATTATAAATTTGGGGGAGCTGTGATACTGAAGGATTTGAAACTAGAGAATGAGAAGACATTCTTTCCCTGGGGAAGTCTGGCTGAGGATCATTAAGCAAGGCTGTTACATATTGCCTCATCCTGTGGGGGAAAAGGTGATATACATCTTCTGGGAAGTAGAGTTAAAGGAACTGGGGCATGGGAGTCACAGAAGTCATCTAACTCCCCCATATGCTCTCATTTCAATTCCCAGGCTACCACTCTTTCTCTAGAAAGTGCTTTAGCTTTCATTTTTAAACATTGACACATCTAAGAATTCAAAGGACATAATTGGACAACTTGGAAGTTTAACCTTTCAATTCTAGGTAACTAAGTCTTTAGAAACTAAGATAGAGTATCTATATCCAGTAAGAAAAAGTTACCGGTGATCTGATCATACTTGGAATAAAAAGTTTGGGACTTTGTATTTCTTTATTTATTTAAGGTTCTAGTTATTGGAGCCAACACACACTAAATTGTGATATTCTTCATGTCCCTCATACTATTCTTTGGCAGAATCTTCTCAGTTCCTAAGATCTTATGTTTGAAAGGCAAGACAGATAGGAATTAATTTAAGTCTTTTTTGCACTTCATGCCAGACCCTACCAGACTCATCCTTGAATGTTAGCTAGATTCCTAAACTCTTCAAATTCACAAAGACGTATCAGAATCTCATTTTACAAGGGTCTGTTGTCCGAAGTAATCCAATTCTGGTGCTAATTTCTATCAGTGTAAGTCCATGGTTATACAAGCCATTATATAGCTTGTTTAATCTGGATCAGCGTTTGTTACAAGATGCAATGCACAAATAGAATGTTGAAAGGGAAGGAATTTGGAGTCAGGTCAGGTAATGACAACAATAACATTATGGGGTGTTAATATTACAGAGTGTGATCAGTCATGAACTATAGATGAAGCCCCAGAGCACACATACTGCCATTTACCTGAAGAAAAACAAAATAATAAAATAAACTAATGGACTGATGTTTCTTTTATGCAAATATCTTTAGAAAATGTGATAAAATTAAAGATGGCATATAAATAGTTTGCAACTTCCAATGAGTTAATGGGTCTAGGCAATACAATCAATGGTTGATACAGCATAGAGTGACATTCATACATCTACCTCCTAGTGGAATTGCACACTATCACTCCTATCAAACAAAATTGAAATAGAATCTGACTAAGCCTCTTGATCTGACTTCCAGTTTATTTTCAAGTATGAAAAGGGACCAAGCAATATGTGAAAAAACATCACAAGGTTATAATCAGCAAAATTCAGTTCATGAAAAACTTAATATGACAAAGAATCTAATTTATTCAACAACAAAAATGACAAGCTCTGCAGGAAAAAAGAAAGGCGGAGTAAGTAGAGCCTAAGTATAGCAAGAGAATTAAGATTCACAGCAATAGATTGTAATATGTGGATCTTTTTGGGATCCCAGTTTAAGCAAATAGAAAAATCCAGCCAATCAAATAACAGAATATTTTTAAGACAATTGGGTAAAAGTAAATGTTAACTGGGTATTCTGTGAGATTAAGAGATGGTTAAATAATTTTGACATAATTGTATTTTTTCTTTAAAAAGCCCTTATCTTTTAGAAACATGTAATAAAATACAGAAGAAATGACATGTTGCTTTAAATCGGTTTGAAGTAAAGCAGGAGAAAGGAGATATGGGCAAACTAAAACAACTCTGGCCATGTAATGATAATTGTTAAAGCTGAGTGATGGGGAGTCATCCCTCTATTTTTGTATAGGTCCAAATTGTTTTTATAATATTAGTTTTTAAACATAAAAATGAGAGAGAACTAAATGAATTGTCTGTTTTTTAGTGAAACACCTGAACTTGAAGACTTGCTAGAGAAATAGGAAAACAGAACTGCAAAAGTCTTAACACTTGCACACACCTTTGATGGCTGTTTTTCTTCCTATTTATTAAGTGACCACATGATACAATGAGGTGGGTTTCTACCATTCTCTTCTTGCCTCAAGACCCTGTGCCCCAAAACAGCTATTTGTAGTTGCTTAAGCCAGCTGAAGTATTATTTTTTTATTTTCTCTTTCATTTGCTTATTGTTATCCCCCATTCCTGCCTCCTTTGTCTCCCTTCTCCCAACCTCTCCTCTCCCCTCCCCAAACCTTCAACACACTATTGTCTGTGTCCTTGTGCTATGCATATATGCATACATTTTCTTATTTTTGTGATATTGAATATTTCTATTGTTGACACTCATACAAACGTACCCCATTTCCCATCACCCTTTGCCAAGTTTTTGTTTGTTCATTTTTAAGATACGAAGTATCTACACATATGTTGTCATCCACAGAGTGCCATATAATAGAAAGAAGTTATGAGCAGTTATCTACTTAAAAGTGTGAGGCAGTGTGTGGGTGCCTTGATGATACTCCGAGATTTATGTTGTTCTTTCCCCTATATTACCTCAAAACTACCGGAGGCCTAGTAAGAACAACTAAAAACTAAAGAAATTAAAGTGTGAATATTTAGGAAACTTAATTTTTAATGCAGGAAAATAGTCATTGGATATTACAAAATGGTCTGTCACAAAGAACATAAAATTGAAAGGTTTCTTATAAAATCAAAAAGTTCATATAATTGTATATTAATTATTTATAGGCAACTTGCTAGAAAATTTCAAATTTATATATTATCTTATATGTTTTAATTGACCTATACCTATATCTAAAATTTACCCATATCTCTAAATCATCTATATTTAGAAAAATAATATTTTATATTATTCCTCTATTGTAAATGTTAGCTATAAATAGAATTGTAGGACATAATGACAGTAGTTTCGATTAAAATATCCAAATCGTTTTGCGAGATAGCAAAATCTATAGTGATCAAAATACATAACCATAAAACATGTCTGTTTTTTTTACTATTTAAATAATAAATTACTTCATTGCCATGTTGCTGATTTCCTGTTCATGGCTATAATTAATCTCCTAATGATTACCAAAGAGAGACACATTTTGATGTCAAAAAAATGAGAATAATAGCTTCCATGAATTTTGCGAAAACCAATTTAACAAATTGGTCCTTAACATCTTGGATAACTTTCAACATGTATAAATAAATGAATTCCAGTAATGAAGCATTTTCTTTGAAGACTAAATTTATACATGAAAATTCTCTGGAAAGAAATATTATTTTTTTCACATTGGGAGTGATTACAAAGTTAAATATATAGCATTGTTTAAATAGGAATTGTGAAGACTGAGGTTAACATAAGACTTAAAAAAAAGGTCAAGGGCATATATGATAATGTGAGATCATTTTTAAATGTAAGATACTTAACTCTCAGAAGTCACTTTAAAGAGAAATGCTTAGCTGAGACTGGTTTGGCTCAGTGGATAGAGAGTCAGCTTGCAGACTGAAAGGTCCCAGGTTCGATTCCAGAGAGAGAAATGCTTAATGGTTCTTAAATATGACATTTACATTATGTTACATGTTACATGCTTTACTGTAGTATCTTTTTCATATCTACACTAATAAAAGAGAAACATGCAAATTGACCCTACCTCTGCCACACCCACAAACCACGCCCACAAGCCAATCAACAGTGAGTATGCAAATTAACCCAACCCAGATGGCTGTGGCCACTGAGCAAGCAGGAGGCTTAGGTTTCCCTGGTGATGGTGGAAGCCAAGCTTCCTGACTGGACCTGGCCTCCACTCAAGGCTACAAAGTTTCAATTATAGAAGATAAATAAATATCAGATCCCAGAGCCTCCACTTGGGTCATAGGGGGGCATGTCTGGCCTGCAAATCACCACAGGCCCCTTTCCCAGGCCACCGCATGCTTCAAGGGAACCCCCACCCTGATCTGCGACATCCTTCAGGGAAAACCAGATGGCCCTCACCTGTGCACCAGGCCTCTATCTATCTAATAAAAGAGTAATATACAAATTGACCATCACTCCAACACACAAGATGGCTGCCCCCATGTTGGTACAAGATGACCACCACAAGATGTTCAACAGGGGAGGGCAGTTGGGAGAGATCAGGCCAGCCAGGGTGGGCAATTGCGGGTAAAAAAGCCTTCAAGAGAGGGCAGTTAGGGGTGACTAGGCTGTCAGAGGAAGGAAGTTGGAGGCAACTAGTCCTGCAGGGAAGGGCAGTTGGGGGAGGACCCAGGCCTATAGAGTAGAGCAGTTTGGGGGACAAGGTTTTCAGGGGAGGGCAGTTGCGGTGAACAGGCCTGCAGAAGGCAGTTAGGGAAGCAGTTAGGCATCACTCAGGCTAGGAGGGGAGTGGTTAGAGGGTGATCAGGCTGGCAGGCAGAGCTGTTAGGGGCAATCAAGAAGACAGGCAGGCAAGCAGTTGGGAGCCAGCAGGCCTGGATTGTGAGATGTCTGACTTCCTGTTTAAGCCCAATCTAGGTAGGGTAAGATTGAAGAGGATGCAGGTTGGGCTGAGGGAAGCACACTCCCTTGCACAAATTTCATGCACCAGGCCTCTAGTTTATACTAACAATAGAAGAATATTCAAGTTGTCCAGGATGTGATCACAGTAATGACCAAACAACAGGCTGTGTGGGCAGCAAGGCCAGCAGGTGGCTTAGTGAGGCACAACCAAACAACTGAACAGCAGGCTGTGTGGGATCACCGGATCACCAGGCCATCAGCGAGGTAAGTAAGAGATGACCAAATGACAGTCAGATATCCCCCATGGGGTCCCAGATTGGAGAGGGTTCAAGCTGGGCTGAGGGGACCCCTCCTAACCCCCTCCCCCCCCGCTCCCATGCAGAAATTTCTTGCACCAGGCCTGTAGTTAATATATAACAGAAGACAAAATATTATATAGTGTTTTTCATAGAGTACTAAAAAATACATACAGAATGACATCAAAACAGAGTTATATAAATTATCCTATCTAATAACAGAGTGATATGCAAATTGACCATGTCTCTGCTACTCCTATAAGCCATACCCGCCAGTCAATCATGAGCGAGTATGCAAATTAATCCAACCATGATGGCTGCAGCATGGAGAGAACAGGAGATTTGGGTTTCCCCGTCAATGGAGGAAGCCAAGCTTTCCACCTGCCCTGGCAGGCCCTAGCCTCCACTCAAGACTATAAAGTTTCAATCATACAAAATAAATAAATCCCAATAAAAATGGCTATGGCCATGGAGCAAGCATAAGGCTTGGCTCTGCTCACAGCTACCAAGTTTTAATTATAGAAGATAAATAAATTCCAGATCCCAGGGCCTCCACTTGGCTTGCTGGGGGGCATGGCCATTCTGCAAACCAACACAGGTCCCTTGCCCAACTGCCCCACATCCCAAGAGAACCCTGATCTGAGACACCTTTCAGGAAAAACTAGCCGGCCCCTACCTGTACACCATGCCTCCTATAGAATAAATGGATAATATGCAAATTAACTATCACTCCAACACACAAGATGACTGCCCCATGTGGACACAAGATGACCGCAACAAGATGGCCAGCAGGGGAGGGCTGTTGGGAGGGACTAGGCCTACAGAGGAGGAAAGTTAAGGGCAAACCGGTTGGCAGGGGAGCAGCTAGGCATCAGTCAGGCTAGTAGTGGAGTGGTTAGGGATTGATCAGGTTGGCAGGCAGAAGCAGATAGGGGCAATCAGGAAGGCAGGCAGTCAAGCAGTTGGGAGCCAGAAGTCCTGGATTGTGAGAGGGATGTCCGACTGCCCGTTTAGGCCCAATCTTACCTGGCCTAAAGGATGTCCAACTATCCAGGTAGGATAAGGCCTAAACAGGCAGTTGGACATCCCTCAATGGGTCCCAGATTGGAGAGGGTGCAGGCGTGGCTGAAGAACACATACACCCCTTGCACGAATTTTGTGTACTGGGCCTCTAATTCATTATAACAATTGCATTCATACTCCTGCTGGAATCTCATGATTTTAGCAATTATTTATTAGTAACTAATATGTGCCATAAAGCAATCTAGCTTCAACTATCTATGCCTGACACACACACGTTGTATTGCCATACTCAAATATTTTCTATTGTGTATACCTGTCATTCCTTATGTACCCTTGAACTTTACACTTCTTCCTGTCTCTTGAATGCACTACTTCCCTCCTTCCCTCTTCCCTCGAATAAACTGGTAAATAGCTACTCCATTTTTCAGATTCAACCCTAGACATTGTACCCTGCTCTAACTACTCTACAACAATGCAGATTCATTTTGACATGTGTTATAACATTAACAAACTGATATTCAATACATCTACCTCTTCTTTCTAAACCTGATTATTTCTTCCCATGTTGTTAGGATCTGGTCAAATGAGTGATTGCTAAATTCATGCTTTGGTTTACCTAGGAATATCAGTTAGACTATTGCATCCTTATTAATAGGTTTTATCATTCAGAGTGAAGTATCAAAATTCCTTAACTTGATTAGTCTTATGTGACTTAAGGATAGTTTAAGATATACTAGTACATTCAGAGGCTTGGGTTTTATCTGTATCTGTCTAATCTTGAGGGCATATAAAATAGATAATGTTGATGTATCAGATCCTCTGGAGAAGCCCTAGCCAAGCACAATAGTTCGCATAAAAGGGAAAATGCATGTAGGCATCATGGGGAAGAAAAACAGTAGGCATCATGAAGAAAGAAAACAAGTATGAAAGATAGGATACATATGTGGATAAGAGAATAAAAATATTAAAAATTAAATTAATAGGGGATCCAGAAGTAGAAAACCTATGTACTGCTAGAATGATGAACATTTAAAAAAATAATCTTCTAGTTTAAATTTAATAAAAATAATTAAGATTTCAGATGATGTACATTTTATATATTAGATTATTCAATGTTATCCCTTCTAGACTCTGTGCTTGGTGAGAAACAGAGTTATTTTTGGATTATTCAAAATGTTCTTTTACCTACAATATAATTGGACCCATAAGAAACCCTCAGTGATATTAGATGAAAAAACTAGATCAATTGCTTTGTCCTGAGCTGTATTAAAAAAAAATATATCCGCATAAAAGCATATTGATGAAACTAAACAACATAAAATGCAATAAATATTGGAAGCAACTAAGAAATTATAGATTATTTACACAGCAGAAACAGCAACATAATTACCAGCAGCAGCAGGAGAAGGGGATGAGCAGCAAAAGAAATGTTTTTTAAGTTTTAAGTAAATGTTTTTTAAGGCACACTAATAACCAATGTCAACAGGTGGTTTTGTCAATGATAGAATGTCATCATTCAATGATGTTATTTCCTTTTCCTTTCTCAGGAAAGGATTTATTTATTTATTCTTTTGGAGTTTCATGTTTTATTTCTCCCAATTTTTAATACATGTGATCTGAGTGTGGATGTGATTGTGTACGTGTGTGTGTATGTGCATGAGAGCATGCATACTTGTGTTTATTGTCATAAGTTATGTGGTTATTCTTTTAATAAGAACATAGAGAAAATTCAAAAACATGGTGTTCTTAGTGGAAGATAAGAAGGCCAAAGTGTATTTAAAATTCTTAATATTTTATTTTATTGAAAAGATATTAAGTGAATTATAATAACATATAATATCTGAAATCTGAATAGAAGGATATGGCTCAATATTGTCATTAGTCTTTATACTATTTCATAATCAAAAATGGAACCAAAATAATTATGTATTGTGATGCTGTCACATGTTCCTAAGACTTGAATTAATGTTCCATAAACTAATTATGTATCAATTAACATGAACTCACAACTTCTAGTGCACACTAACAATCATGTATTACTGAAAATATACATTATTTTATGTTACTCTTCATTATTACTTCTATAGTTTTCACATACTAATTGTGAGACTACTCCTCTGTAAGTAAAAACTAATTTACACTGCTTTAAAAAGACAAATATCATATGATTTCACTCATATCTAGAATATAAAGACACAACAAGAACAAACTCATAGAGGCAAACTACAGATCAGTTACCAGAAGGAATGGGACGTGGAGGGAGGACAAAATGAATAGAGGGAAGGCCAGTCAACAATATGCTGACATGGTGATGGATGAAAACTAGAATTTTGGTGGTGAGCACAATGTAGGATATACAAAGGGCACAGCTGAAACTTATAAATGTCTAAACTTAGAACTATACAAAATATTACATCAAATAACTTTCATTAGAAACTACCTTTAAATTAATTTTAAGTATGAATATCGGCATTTATTTGAGTTTAGAAATAATAATCATTAAATTTACATATTACTGTCTCATTTTATATCTGAACAAAACAGAGTAAGTTTTCATTGTAAATTTATTCCAGGTTCATAAAATAGACATTTATATTCCTAATGGTTATTTTTATGAGCATCACAAATTTCTTTTTTTTTTTTTTTTTACCATTTTCAAGTAAGACCTTGCTGAATTCTTTCAATGGATGATTTTATTCCAACATTGAGTCATATTAAAACAATATGAAGAAGTTTAAGTTGGCAGGAAACACATGAAATCAGCAAAGTTGAGAGGAACATACTAGTATTGGGGGAATTTGATAAATGCTGCTTATCCAGCATGACCACTGTTGCTGCCTAGAGGCCAGTTTAATGAGGCTGCGATTCAAATCACATAAAGTAGTTTTGTAATTACCTTCAAATGACCAAATGCTATGTATTTCTAAGGAGAGCTGTATATTCCCAGTAATGAACTAATTTGCAATTTACTGGATTTTTTTATCTAAGGCATTTATTGAGCAAATGGTATTTGAATATATGTTACTTGAATACTATATTCATACTGGTATACAGAGTTGAATCTTAGGAGCCTATTTCAGGATATATAGTAGTGATTAAAAGATATTAAAAATAAAACCTGTTAGTCTTTAAAAACCTGCTTTGCTCAAAGTATAAGTGCTATATCTAAAATCTAGAAATACTATAATTAAGTTTTAGATTATACCATAAGAAGTTTACTCAGTTAAGTATAGAAAAATATATTTAGTTGAAATAAATATAATTTATTTTTTTAATGGTAAGAAAAAGGAAATACTTTATTTTCTGATTTGCTACAAGTCAATTCTTTGCTATCAAACTGACTCAAAAATCACAGCTTCTTTATTTTGTATTAGGAGCCCAGTGCATGAATCCATGCACCTTGAAAGGAACTGTAGGACACGAGGCTGTGGTGGGCAACGGGGTGGGTCTGGCCCATCCTCTATACCCTCACCTGGCCCCTCGCACCACAGTCCCCAATCCCCTTTCTGCCGGTAGCCCCATTTCCACCACTGCTGCTCCCAACCACTGACAGTGTGGAGCAATTGCGGCCAGTGCCAGCAACAGGTGCAAGTGGGACCAGCTCTTTCAGTAGGTGCAAGCTGCAGCTGCTGCCCCGATTGCCCCTCATGAGCAGGGGGAGGTGAAGAAGCTCTAAGGGGTGATCAGGACCAGCAGCCACTGCTTGCACCTGCTGATGGTGCCCAGTGATCTAGGCAGGCACTGGGCACTTACAGCGAACGCTAGTAGGGCTGGCGCTGGCAGCACATGCAAGTGCCAGGGAGACCGCAGCACGTGGGAACAAAGAATTTTCAGTAACCACCAGAGGTTCACCCTGATAACAGCAACTGGAGCCCTGCCTTAGTCTGGCAGCCCAGTTCACCTGTTCCACCATGCTCCACCATCTTGCCACAGCCAATGCCTGCGATGTTCTGCGCACAACCAGTTGTTTGGTTGTTCCACTGATTGGTCTATTTGCATATTAGGGTTATATATATATTTATTAAATTAAGTTAATTGGAGTGGTTGGTTAATAAGTGTGCATTTCTATTATACCAGGTACGTGATCAAAGTCAAATCATCTTCTGCCACCATATATTTGACCTCCTTTACCCTTCTCTGTTAATCACCATCCTGTTTTCTGTGTCTTTTTTTTTAAATATTTTATTGATTTTTTATATAGAGGAAGGGAGAGAGATAGAAAGTCAGAAACATCGATGAGAGAGAGACATCAATCAGCTGCCTCCTGCATGCCCTATAGTGGAGATGTGCCCGCAAGCAAGATACATGCTCCCGACCGGAATCAAACCTGGGACCTTTCAGTCCGCATGCCGACGCTCTATCCACTGAGCTAAACCGGTCTTGTGTCTGTTTTTGTTCGTTTGTTTTTCTTCTTTGTTTATTCATTCCAGTTTTATATTTGACATATGAGTGAAATCATGTGGCTCTTAACTTTTTCTTTCTGACTTATTTCACTTAGAATAATATTCTCAAGTTCCATCCATGTTGTCATGAATGGCAGTACTTCATCTCTTCTTATGGATGAGTAGTATACCATTTTATGTATATACTACTTTTTCTTCATCTAATCATCTACTGAAGAACACTTCAGTTGTTTCCATGTCTTCACCACAATGAACATAGGGTACATATATCTTTGCAAATATATGAAACAGCAGCACTGCTTTGAATAAAGGCTTTCCTGAAACCTCAGAGTGTCCAACTGTCTCCTCTATGCCAATTCCATATTCCATAACAAGAATATCTGTCAATTTTGAGTTGATAAGTCCCAAGACTGCTGACTTCTTTATTAAGTGGATGAGATAAAGTCCCCAACCCCCGACCCTGCCTTTCCTCCTCCCGCCCTAGTAGATAACTATCCTGCATAACATTACCAATTTGCTTCTGCTAAACTTCAAGAATATTAATAAAATAAAGACATTATAAGCAAATAAAAATGATAGATAATTACCATTGGCAGACACTCATTATATATATATATATATATAATTTTTCATAAAGAAATGATTGAAACTTATGAACACTGTACTAGTTTGATGATAGTAAAATTTTAAAGATGAATATTCATATTACAAAATAGCACCAAAGAAAAAGAAATATTAGTGTTATTTCACCACTGATAGATAGAATTTATAATTGGTAAAATTATTCTTGCCCCTCCCATGTTCTATCTTAATCTTTTTGTACAACTAGCCTTTTACCCGGTGGATCCCATAGAGTTTTGTTTGCCTGTTTCACTGGTGGGCTCATGAGGTTTATCTTTTCACACTGTGAGTGGCTTTAGCTATATTTGTTTCTCCATCTCTTTTGTCTAATTGTGATGGTTGTTTTTAAATTCCACAGATGAGTGAGATCTCGTAATACTTATCTCTCTCTGACTAGCTTACTTCACTTAGCATAATACTTTTATACTCATGCTGTTGCAAATGATAGGAGTTCCTTCTTTTTTACTGCCACAGAGTATTCCGTTGTGTTAATATACCATTCCTTACTCCTCTGTTTTATTCAAGCATGATAGGTATATCCTGGTCCTCCCTGCTCATAACTAACTACGTACTGTAACAAAATGGAGTGCACTTTAGATAGACTTGAGCCTCATGGAGTTCAAGTAGCCAGAAGTTTAAAAAGCTTTCTATAGAGATGCTGAAGTAACTGAAGATATGTTCAGAGGAAACTGATATGGTAATGCAGGGTGGTAAAATGAATAAGCACAGAATTTGAAAAACAAAAAGAACATTTAATTAATTTTAAAGACCCATCTAAATGGATTCATTTTTATGATAGTGGTAAGTTTGCTTCTTTTCTGAAAATGCCCATTCTTTTACTGGGTTTAACTCCCATTATTATCAGAGAAATTAGTGGGCCAGATTTTCCTGTTGCTCAAGGGAGTGGAGTTCTTGAGGCACAGCTGAAATCAGCATTTTCAGAAGCCCCTGATCCAGAATTTTTGGACTGGAACACGTGGTATTCCCCTGGAATGGAACCTGGATTCTTTGTCTGCAGGAGTCAAAGAGTGAATCCATGGACAAAAGGTGCTATAGCAAAGATGTAAACTTATTAAAGAACAAATACAAACTCCCACTCCCACATAGGGAGGGGGTTAGGGTCCCTCAGAATGGTTTAACATAGGGAGGGGGGTAGGGTCCCACTGACTTCCTGTTTCCATGGATAATAAAGGTTGCAGTTTCTGTGTCTTGACATCTTTTGAATTGGTTACTATAATGATTCCTGAGGCTCTGCTCCCCCATTGGCCTCCTATTCCTTCTGGGCTTTATCTTCCTTCTTTATTTTGTAAAATATAGACCTTTTTTTACCTATTTCCAGTTCCTTATATTATGGAAATGTAGCTATATCTGGCTTCCTTGTGTTATGGAAATGACCTTATCCCCATCTGTAGCCCTATGATTTTTTTCCATGGACCCCAATTCTAAAAATTCCCTAACCCTGCCTATGTTCCCATAAAATTCCTATTTCATCCCCACAGCAGAATGAGATGTGAGAGGCTTTATTTGTGTGGATTTACATTCCTAAATTTTCAATATCCATGCCCCTTAAAATGAGTCCTAAAAGGGGGACAACTGTGGATTCAGTAGAGCCAGAAGCAAGGCCAGTATCAAAGTGTCCATTCCATGCTGGAGTTGGGTCCAGCAGAGTGTCAGGATAGTGAAAGTTCATTAATCCATTGTGTGAATTCCACATGGCTATTGGCTACATGGACAAATGCAGGAAAAAGACCCCTGCACCAGGAGAGCAAGAGGGCCAAAGAGCCCAGAGAGCACTTTTTTTTTTTTTTTTTTACTTTAAGATTTATTTATTTACTTTTAATTTAATAAATCTTTATTGTTCAGATTATTACAATTGTTCGTCTTCCCCCTCCCATAGCTCCCCTCCACCAGGCTCCCACCCCACCCTCTGCTTACCTCCTCCCTCCATTGTCCTCATCCATAGGTGTGGGATTTTTGTCCAGTCTCTCCCAGCACCCTCCCTCCCCCCACCCCCTGAGAATTGTCAGTCCACTCCCTTTCTATGGCCCTGATTCTATTATATTCACCAGTTTATTCTATTCATCAGATTTTTTATTCACTTGATTTTAGGTTCACTTATTGATAGATATTTATTTGTTGTTCATAATTTTTATATTTTACCTTTTTCTTCTTCTTCCTCTTCTTAAAGAGAACCTTTCAGCATTTCATATAATACTGGTTTAGAGTTGATGAACTCCTTTAGCTTTTTCTTATCTGTGAAGATCTTTATCTGATCTTCAATTCTGAATGAAAGCTCTGCTGGGTAGAATAATCTTGGTTGTAGGTTCATGGTATTCATCACTTTGAATATTTCTTGCCACTCCATTCTGGCCTGCATAGTTTCTGTTGAGAAATCAACTGACAATCCTATGGGTGCTTCCTTGTAGGTAATTAAGGTAATTGTTTTTCTCTTGCTGCTTTTAATATTCTCTCTGTGTCTTTTGCTCTTGGTATTTTAATTATGATGTGTCTTGGTGTGGTTCTTTTTGGATTCTTTTTGTTTGGGGTTCTTGGCACTCCTGGACTTGTAAGTCTATTTCTTTCACCAGGTGGGAGAAGTTTTCTGTCATTATTTCTTCAAGTAGATTTTCAGTATCTTGCTCTTTCTCTTCTTCTGGCAACCCCATAATTTTGATGTTGGTACCCTTGAAGTTGTCCCAGAGGTTCCTTACATTATCTTCACATTTTTGGATTCTTTTTTTCTTTTCCAGTTGAGTGTTTTCTGCTTCTTTGTATTTAAAATCTTTGACTTGATTCTTGTGTTCCTCTAGTCTGCTGTTAGATCTCTGTATATATATATATATATATATTTTTATTTCAGTCATTGTATGTTTAATTTCTAGTTGGTCCTTTATCATCTTCTCTTGAGTCTCGCTAAATTTATGCATCTTTTCTAGGAAATTCTTAAAAACCTTATAACCATGGTTTGGAACTCTATATCCATTTGTTTGTTTTCCTCCATTTCTTTCGTTTGTGATCTGTTCCTTTGTCTCTGCATTTTTGTTGCTTCCCTGAGTTGGTAGAGTAGCTTTGTGTGCTAGGTGTCCTTTATGGCCCAGTAGCTCTGCCTCCCCAGTTACCTGAGGTGAACTCTCTTGGTGCACCCCTTTATGTACTGTACGTACAGCCTTGTTGTATTTAAGCCTTGATTGTTGTTGGTATCACTGGGGGGAACTGAAGTCCAAGCCAATTGGTTGTGAGGATCAGCTGTGTCTATATAGGCCAGGAGAATTTCTGTGCTGTAGTCAGCCTTATGATATAAGACTTGCAAAATTGTAAAAGACTCTGTGCTCATTTTGGATGGAGCGGAGTTCCAGGGTTGAGCAAACAACCTTGGCTTTCTGTCAGCCCTGCCCTATGTGGCCCCTGGATCTCAATGTCTCTCAGTAATTGCTGCAGCCCTCCTATGTGTACTCATGCTCTTATGCTTCCAGACCTCTGCCTTTCACAGCTCCCCTAAGTTTCCATGCATTCCGGGGACCAGTATGAGTGTGGGTCCCCAGGGTCTTGCCCAAAACTGGGGTTCACTGCAGTCCTACCTGGATTTCAGTGCAGTTGGGAGGTTCTGTCTTCCTTCCACTGGAAAAAGCCAGCAGCACAATCAGCAGTCATTCCTCTCTACACACCCTGGCATGCACTCCTCCAGACCTCTACCTTTCACAGCTCCCCTGAGTTTCTGTGCACTCTTCCCTTTTCACAACAGTCCAGACTCCCCCTGTATGAGTCTCACTGGAAGGATTTCAGTGCAGTTGGAACTCGGGTTCAGTGTAGTTGGGAGTTTCCATCTCCCTCTCGCTAGAGGAAGCCAGACAGTCACTGCACCACCCATTCTCTCCACTTGCATGTCTCCATACCTATGATTTTTGCAGCTCCTCAGAGTCTTCGTGATCCCCTCTCTTTCATTCTAGTTGTAGAATTCCCACTCAGCCAGCTTTCCTGTGGTTCTGGATGATGTCTGTTTAGTCTTTTACCTGTAGTTTTGAAATTGTTGTGCAAGGCAGCTGTTTAGTTCTTCACTTATGTTGCCATCTTGGTTTCTCCTGAGAGCACTTCTTCTTAAACCAGACACAAAACGGATGCATACTATCCATCACTACATAAGCCAAATTAAACAGAGACAAGGTTAAATAATATCTGATATTTTTTTCCAATAATGTTGGCAGTATGGAAACAGCAGCAGGTCATTCTGTAAATTATGCTGTAACACCTCCTACTAGACTGCTGATTTTACAGGGGAAAGGAAGAAAGGCTGCATTCCAGGGGTAAAAAGGGAGCAGAATGAGGGCTATTGAGTGCATGGTCTGTATTTCTCCTTCTGAAATGAGTTTTAGAGAAATAATAGGCAGGTTTGGGGAGTTTTAGGAATAAAGAGGGTCCATGGGAGAGGAATGCATACATAGAGACAGCAGATAAAGAAGTGTCACAGGCAGATGGAAATAATTCTGGCCAGAAAACAGGTAGAAACCAAGAAATGACAGTGGTATCTCTGGCCTGAGCATAAAGTGACCATAAGTTAGATCAAAAGTAGCCCTGGTCTGAGCTGCTGGGAGAGTGTAAGATAAAACATCTCTGCCAACACAACTGGGAGAAAACCATAAGGTAAATCAAAAGTGACTTCAACCAGCAAGGTTAGAGGGAGAGAAAATGGTGGGGAGGGGCACACCATGATGGGGGCTTTGAGCTTTGAAACAAATTCTGTATAGCAGAATAACCAATGAGGGAGACATGGGGTTCCAAATTAAAGAAAGGGACCGATAAGAAAAGGTCAAATTCAAACAAAGAACTGCAGCATATATAAACTGGGGACGCAAGGCTGACTTTTTGATTTTCCCATGAGAGAGAGAACAAACAGCCATTTCCCATTGGGGATTTGGAGAGCCTTCCCCCCGGGGTTCTTTTTGGGGACATCCTTGCCCAGATGGAGTTTGTTTCTGCTTCCAATAAAATTCTACTTTTTTTTAAATATATATTTTATTGATTTTTTACAGAAAGGAAGGGAGAGAGATAGAAAGTCAGAAATATCGATGAGAGAGAGACATTGATCAGCTGCCTCCTACATGCCCCACAGTGGAGATGTGCCTGCAAGCAAGGTACATGCCCCTGACCGGAATCAAACCCGGGACCTTTCAATCCTCAAGCCGACGCTCTATCCACTGAGCCAAACAGGTCTCGGCAAAATTCTTTTTTTTTTTTAATGGAAGCCTTTTTGTCCGTGAGTTTATTCTTCAAACTCTGTGAGGTCAAGAATCATGGGAACCCCACTTTTCATGCCAGAGGATCTTGAAGTCTGATAAGGTAAATTAATTTTCCATTGGATTAAAACCCAACTCCATCAGTTCCTGAGATGGGAGAATGGTCAGCATTCCTGAGGCAAACCGGAGTGTAAATCAAAGTGCATCCTATCCTTTGTTCTCAAAATGTCTTCTTTTCTGAGCAATGAATCCCTCCAGGCCCCAAGGTGTCTCTTATCTTCTTACAGCTGTTTTAGTTCTTGTAGCACATGCTCCAGTTTCGCAGGGTCTATAAAAAAACCTCTTATCCACAGTCAGGTGACCAATCATTAAATAACTATGATCCTATTTCTATTAAATGTCCTCTTCCCTATCACTTTGTCCAGGAGTTTAAATATTCAGGTTCAGGGCCCTTGCAGTGGACAAGCCTATTCTGGCCACAGAGTTGCTCCCTGTGTGACTGATAGGTAAGCATCTTCCCACAACACCCAGACCTTATGAGACATGCATCCAAATGACCCTTTTCCAGTCCCTTCTCCCATCCATCAGCAGGGAACCAACTTGGAGAATGTTACATTACGTCTTTCTAGCAAAGCTGTATAAATAGTATGCCTTTATTATCTAGTCTGTTCTTTACTCCTTTCCTGTTAAATAATGATCAAGTTATTGCAAAGTTATTGTTGTATTGTAAATCAAAAGACACCTTAATCAATAAACCAAACTAATTTTGGAGTCTTTTGTTATTATGCTAGCACTATCAGGCTCAGAGTAGAATGTCTCTGTCAAATTCTGGGCTCTAACATAGTGGAAGTCTTCCCTATTTCTACTTTTTTTTTTCAGCTCTTTGTCTTCCTAATTTGGAATGGACCTTCTGAGAAACAATCCTGTGTATTGGAACAGGGTGTGAGACCATATCTCAAGGCCTGGCCTGGCCTGGTGCCAGCTCTGACAACTCTGTCTGGGGCATAATTTATGGCCTCTCTGGAATGGGAGTAGTCTTATTTTTCCCTTTATTTAAGTAAGCATGCAAGCATTTTCAGAAGCTAAAATAGCAGGGTTAAAATTTCAAACAGCAGGTTTTTTACAAAAGATGGAGGTTACTATGCTTCAGTAGCACCATGAATGAAGAAGATTCCATAAAGTTACTTTACTAGAGATGCATTTTTTTTTGCAATTAATTTATTGAATTTTAGTTCTTGATTGGGCATAATATATGGAAAGTATAGTCTTGTTGACTCTGGTACAAAGTAGGAGAATTATTACTGTTCAATCTTTCTTTTGTTCTTCCACTTTTTTTCCATCCTTGCAATTTCTTATTCCTTTTGTCAAAGCAAACATTTCCCCCAAGCAATGAAGACTTTATTCTATCTTGTTGCAATAGAGCAGAGAAACCAGAATTGACTCTGAGCTCAACTCCAAAAAAAAAAAAAAATGAAAAGAAAAAAAAAAAGGTTGAAGAATTTTTAAGAGCTGGAGTTCAGGGATTTTAAGCCATTTGTGTTGATAATTGTCTTGATCCAAATGAAAAGTAAACTCAACCGGCAGATTTTTGTGTTTTTTTTTTTAACTTGGAACAAAGCTGTAAATTAATCTACCACACCCCCACCACCCACTCTCCACACAGAGTGGATGAAGTGATCATTATTAACTATGAGTGTTATATTTCAAAGGGATGGCTCCCAGGTGCTTTAGAAAGACAATCATGAATTGTAAGAGGCTTTTAAAAAGATTTACATCTCAAAGGGACAGACAAAGAATTTACAATTATAAATTTTCTAATATGTTTTAAGAAATGGAAGGTCATCCCACTAGAGGCTAGGAAAAAGCATCTCTCAAATTTAGTCTGAGGGGGATAGTAAGGTTATCTGTGATATCATTTAACAAGCTGTGACCAATAAAACATGAAAAAGTCAGTGCGTGACTCTTCTTTCCTTGTCACTATCATAGCTGAAGCTATCAGTGACATTCAGTGGTGTATTACTTAGTGGTGCCCCAAATAGCTTTGGACTTTGAGCAATTATGTAGAAAGTGAGAAGGCTAAAAAGGGCTAATTCCAATGCAACCCTGATATTTGGAGGAGAGTGATCTGTATCCATGCCAGCAAGCTCAGTGTACATTCTTGATAACCTATAATTAAGTCACTAACTCCTTCCCAAATACTGGTCTTGCAGAACTGGTTACAGAGGCCATTGGGCTGTGGACAGTGCTCTGCCCAGAGGGAGGGTTATTAATGCTGACACCAGGCCAGACCAGCAGATAGAGCCTGGAGACCACCAACACCTGGGGGCCTTCTTGCAAGGTCTGCAAAAAGGACTGGAAGCATAATCCATGTTTGTGGGACAAGGACCACAGGGAGATATAAGGGAGGCCCCATGCATGTTCCTTCACTCAGATTTGGAAGGCTATTCCCTGAGTCTGCTGGCATATTAAACAGTGTCTTCTACTTTTTTTTTTTTTTTTCTCGGAAGCATCCTTGGTTTTCTTTGGTCTTCTGGAACAAAAGCAGCTTAACCGTTGACCTGAGTTGGACAGGGAAAATGAACCAAATATATATATATATATTAATCAATTAATATTTTTTGGATTCTTTGAAACTGCAGCATGATCTGGCATTGCCTAATACAGACAGTGGTTTTAGGAGTAGAGTGCCTTCTTGACAAACTGAAAATGTGTGACACAAGCTTATCAGTTGGGAATGGAGGAAATAATTAGCAGAGGCTGGAACCATGTCACGGTTAAGCAATAGCAGAATATTTGATGACACTATGTGTCTGAAAAATCAAGATTGCATGTCCAATTATTTTGTAGCTCTAGGGGAAGGGGTCAAAAACAGAATTTTCGTATTTTGGGTTGTTATTTTTTGAATTTTATCTAGCATTGCCAGAAAGAGATAAAACAAGGAGATAATTTGATTTTTGAAAAGCAGAAATGTAAAAACATTTTGGAACTTTGGGTCTTGATGCTGTGAATAGAGTCAAACAGTGGGATATAATTGATAAAGGTTTTGAGAGGCATCTTCCTATCCTATCAAAACTCAGTATTTGGGCAAAGATAAAAATAGAGTATAGCCTTCACATTTATTTAGAAAATTCTCTGAGGATTCAAATATCTAGTGGCAATGATCAAATGAAGGATATAGAGGACAGTAAAACCTCAAAATGGAACTAACTGATTTAGAGAAAATCAGGCCATTACTTTTCCCCCAAAGCCCAAATTTCAACTTATCAGATTCAAATTGGAAAGTGGAGTTTAGAATTATATACATAATCAGATATATCAGATATGAAAATTATATCTTAATAAGTAATCTAGGTATGAATATTTACTGGTGATTGGGGTTGTTTTCCTGAGCAGGATGAAAGGGTGATTTCTTTCCAGGGTCCTGGTCCAGATGGATTGGAAGCATGAAGCCATGGACAAAAGGTGGTAGATAAAAAGGGTGGGAATTTATTAGAAGCAAATACAGGCTCCCATGTAAAGAGTAGGTACAAGATGGTAACCCCCAAAGCCCCTTTTGCTAAGGTTCATAAATGCTGTAGTTCTTTGTTTCTTGGTATTCCCTTCCAATTGTTCACTCTTTTGCAGAATATCAGCTTCAAATCCCATGTGGTGGCCCCTCTCTCTCTTCTCCTTATCTTGTAACATTTCTCTATCTTTTGTGAAAATCTGTTTTCCTTTTTCTCCTATTAGTCACTATTTCTCTATCTTCTGTGAAAGTTTGTTTCCTCTTTCTCCCCATACCCTGTAGCTTTTCCCTGTCATCTGTGAATAGATGTCTTCTTCTCTTCTCATCCTGTAGCACCACCCTTTTTTTTTTCTTTTTATCTGTGAATGTATACCTTCTGGCAGCTCCAAGCCCTCACCTACTAGTATGCATTCCTCCCCCGTAGACCCTCTTTATTCCTAAAACTCTCTAAACCTGCCTATTTATGCCTAAAATTCCTTTCTGTAGAATATGCAATGGGCCAATATCAAATAGATAAAACTTTTACTCTGCTTTGAGAGAGTTACAGCAAGTACAAACCTATAATAACAATAATTCAAAAAAAAATCCTTTAGTATCTTAGACTTTTGTACCTTTCCTCAAATTCCTTTAATTGGACAGGAGTTTAAAATGTTGAACAAGTCCACAATAGGCACATTATCTCAAGGGAAGCTGTGAAGAATAAAGAAAAGGAAGCATTTCCCTGAGTGAAGAAGGGCCAGGGCCATAGTAAGCAATGTATTATGAAACTAATCCTATGGAGCAGAATCAAGATCAAATTGAGAGGAGTTAGACATAGGAGAGGCTGTTAGGGTAAGGTTCATGGGGAAAGGAATGCATATATAAGGTATGAAGCCAGCTCAAATCACCAGAATATTTATTTTACAAGCACAGAAGGCAGCATAATGTTACAGGAGGAAAAAAAAAAGAAGGAGGTGCACTGAGTGGGCTTTGAAACTTTGAAACTGGTACTAGGCAGGGAAAAGGGGAAATTGGCTAATTGGGAAAAATCATGAGGGAACATAAAATAGGGAAGGGTCCAATTAGAAAGTTGCATGAACAGACAAAGAATCTGGCAGCATTTATAAACCTTTAGACAAAGACTCATAGGGGTTATGCCTTTGGGGATCGCTCCCCACCTGGGAGTTTGTATATGCTTTCAATAAATTTCCATGCTTTTGCACAAAGTCCCTTTGTCCATGAATTTTATTCTTCAAAATCCGTAGGACAAGAACCTGGATAAGAAGTCCAGTTTGCCATTTGGGGGTATCATAAGCAATGAATATTCACCAACACTTGATTGCAGGGCCTGCTCACAATGCCCATTCAGCAGTGTTTCAGAAATACTCCAGCCTTCTGACTGTTGAGGATCTTTTTTTGCTTCTTATATGATAGGAGGATTTATTGAAGATATTATTTTATTGTTAAATATTGAAAGTTTGTGTAGGTTAGGCAATTTTTCCTCTAGTTCAGACTAAATGTCACAGACAACCTGTTGTTGAACTAATTATAGCACATAGACATTCAGGAATTTGAGCTAGATACAGTGATTATATGGGTGTTTAGGTTACTTCTATTAGATATGCTTGATTGTATATTATATGCAAATGAAAAATGTAGATAAACATAATAAACAAAGGAGTATTTGACAAGAAAAACATGGATAAAAAAATTAATGTTGGCCAAATAATCTCTTTAAAATTCTACATTAACCATTTCTTTTACATTTGAACGCAGACCTGTCATATGGCAAATAGGGCCAATGAAATATGAGGCAAAATGGTTGTATGCTACCCTAAAGCTTTATTGACCCCTTGATCAAGTATATTCCGAAGTCACATATGGAGATAATATCAAAATGATTCCACCTATCTAGTCTCTAGATGACTTCATGGAATAAAGAACAGACCACATTTCCTACACTAGACAAACAATTTAGGAGAGAAATTAATACTTAATCCTCTGAAAGCTTAGAGTTGAGTTTTTCCAAACACAGGTTATCAAGCATAGTGTGTGCTTGATTGGCTGAAAAGATATATTTGAAAGGTAAAACTCTGGGAAATATTGAAAGGAAAGTCACCTGAAAAAAATCTGTTATCCTAACATAAATAAATAAATATGTCTCAATATTTTCCTGGGAGTCTATGTCTATGTTTTTATTTTACAAATATAGCTTTCACATTGCCATCCTATCTAATAAAGAGGGAATATGCAAATTGACATCACAAAGATGGCGACACCCATAGCCACAAGGTGGCAGCATCTAATTCCTTCAGCTCCTCTGGGGGGGTGGGTGGGGGGCAGTTTGCAGGCATGCAGTGCAGCTGGAACCTCCTCAGCTGCCCAAGGCCTGCCTGAGGTGCAGACAAGCCTCAGATGTCAGCTGCCCAGCTGCCTTGGGCCAGCCTAAAGCACAGACAAGCCTCAGAGAATGGCTGCCCATCTAATGCCCTAGGAGCAGGCAATCTTCAGAGGGCAGCTGCTCAACTGTCCATGGCCACCTGAGGCTCAGATAACCAGAGCTGGTTGAGGCTTGTAATGCTGGCAGTGGCAGCAGCAGAGATGTGATGGGACCATTGCCTTTCCCTGATGGCCAGATCACCTCCTGCCCCTGAGGGCTCCTTGACTGTGAGAGGGGGCAGGCTGGGCTGAGGAACCCCTTCTCCAGCTTGTGAATTTTCATGCACCGGGCCTCTAGTGTTAATATAAAATTCTTTATACTTATAAGTGTTATAGGTAAAAATGTATTCCATAAACCAGATATATAATAATTTACATAAACGATCTATAATAATAAAAGGGTAATATGCTAATTAGACCAGGAGAACTTCCAGATGTCTTTCCAGACAAAGCCATGGTGGCTGGGCCAAGGCAGAGGCTGTTTGAAGCCATCAGGCCAGGAGGGGAAGGCACTTAGGGGTGAGCAGGCTGGCATTGGGAAACGTTGGGGGCAATCAGGCCAGCAGTGGGACAGATAGGGGCAAGCAGGCCAGGACGAAGAGTAGTTAGAGGTGATCAGGCAGGAAAGGCTGGTGAGCGGTTCCAGATTGCGTGGGAGATGTCCCAGATTGGAGAGGGTGCAGGCCAGGCTGAGGAACACCCTCCACCCCTGTGCACAAATTTCATTCACTAGGCCACTAGTATGTATGTATTTGGAGATAAAGGAATTATATAATTATTTAAAAATATATTTTTACCTCCACTGAAAAAAATATACTTCAAAAATTCCATAATTCATACTATCATCTTAAAATAAATGAATACAATAATTGAATAATTTTTATGATTATTGTAACATACTGATAACCTGCTTTCTAAAGAATGAAACTATTCATGATACAGCTATGTATGATGGACAATTTTTTTCAGTTTTTCTTTGGTGACAACATATTAATATACTTACTGATCATAATGTTTAATCAGGTGCCAATAGTCTGAAATAGAATTCTATTTGTCCCTCCTCTGTCTATTTCTGTCTCTGGCTGTCTTTCTTTACACACAACCACACACACACACACACACACACACGCACACACATCATTGTCTTCTCTGTATCCTCTCTTCTTTTTTATTTTCTTCTTTTTTCATTCCTTTCTTCCTTCCTTATTTTTTTCTTTCTGCTTTCCTTCTTTCTTTCCTGCCTTTCTTTATATTCTCTGTTGTTTTTTTTTTTCAACTTTGAATGCAAGTAGTCTTTATTCTTTTTTTATATATTTTATTTTATTTTAAAATGATTTTATTGCTGAAACCAGTTTGGCTCAATGGATAGAGTGTCTGTCTGCAGACAGAAAGGTCCCAAGTTTGATTCCAGTCAAGGGCATGTACATTGGTTGTGGGCACATCCCCTGTAGGGAGCATGAAGGAGGCAATTGATTGATGTCTCTCTCTCTCTCATTGATGTTTCTAACTCTCTATTCCTCTCCCTTCCTATCTGTAAAAAATCAATAAAATATATTTTTTTAAATGTTTTTATTGCTCTAGTTGGTTTGGCATAGTGAATAGAATGTCAGTCTGCAGAGTGAAGTGTCCCTGGTTCAACTCTGGTCAAGGGCACATGCCAGGGTTGTAGGCTGATCCTCAGTGGGGGGCATGTACGAGGCACTCAATCAGTGATTCTCTCTCATCATTGATGGTTCAATTTCTCACTCCTCTCCCTTCCTCTCTGAAATCAATAAAATAATACTTAAAAAATTTTGGCTACAAAGTACGTTTTGATTTATTTTTGAAAGAGAGGAAGAGAAAGGGAGAGAAAAAAAACATAAATGTGAGAAACATTGATTGGCTACCTCCTTCATGTCCTCTACTGGGATCAAGCCACAACTCTGGCAAATGCTGTCACTAGGAATCAAACCAGTGATCTTTTGGTGTGTGGGACAATGCTTAATGGAGTGAGGGCTCCATATATTTTATGGGGAGAGATATATAAATGTATATATAGATGAAAGTATCTGCATATTGCTAGATTCTACTTATCCTAACCCTACTCTAATCCTGATTAATATTATATATAAGTTTCTAAAAAAAAAAAAAGTCAAGCATATATTTTCTACATAGTTCCCAACTGTATATTCTTAAGTATAACAAAAATCATTAGTATTTTTTGTTTTGTTTTGTTTTTGTTTAATCTATGTGTTTTTTGCTAGGGTTTCTTTCAAAACAAGGCGTGGGTTCAGAAAATTGTTTTTAGGAAAGTAACCACATGTATCAGGAGTAGGGAACCTAGCAAAATGAAATAGGCCTTTAAGAGCCAGGTAATCAAATAGTAAGCTATTGGAATAGTTAATGCTCTCAGTGACCACAACTCAAGCTCGCAAAAGAACCTCTCAGGAACTCATATGAAAACTAGTGGCCCAGTGCACAAAATTTGTCTGTGGAGAGGGTTGTCCCTCAGCCCAACCTGCACCCTCTCCAATCTGGGACCCCTCGGAGGATGTCCAACTGCCGGTTTAGGCCCTATCCCAGATTGGGCCTAAACCGGCAGTCAGACATACTTCTCACAATTTGGGACTGCTTTCTCCTAACTGTTCACCTGCCTGCCTACCTGATCACCCATAACCACTCTGCCTTCTGGCTTGATCACCCCCAACTGCACCCCAGCCAGCCTGATCACCTCCAACTGTCATCCCTTCTGGCCTGCTCACCCCTAATTGTCCTCCCTGCTGTCCTGATTGCCCCTCACTGCTGGCCTGCTTGCTCCCAACTGCCCCCTCTGCCAGCTGGCTCACCCCCAACTGCCCTCCCACTGGCAGTTGCCCCCAACTGGCCCCTATCCCTTCCTGGCCTGATTTCCCCTAACAGTCTCTGCCTCAGTCCAGCCACCATGGCTTTGTCTGGAAGGATATCTAGAAGGTCTCCCAGTCTAATTAGCATATTACCCTTTTATTAGCATAGATAATTCCAGAAGTATCTCCTGGGTAATTTGTTACTCATCCTCCATTAGTCAAGAATTATTCTGAGACAAAGAATGTGGTACATGATATTTATAAGGGTAAAATAGATTTGATATGTCTTATTAACGTTTTTAAATTATCACATAGGAAAATTGGAAATAGTGTGTATAGCTGTGATATAAATGGGGTAAACAAGATGAATAGTGTTTTAAGTTGAAACGATGTAGACAATGAAAATTTTATTTCTTTCAAAATATTTTTGGTAATATTCTACCTAAGTAGAGGAATGATTGCATGGGGCTGTACCTTTATAAAATGTTATTTAATGTGCTAAGAAAAGGAGGTTTAGCACTGTTAATGACCATAGATATTTTTTTTGAAGAAAACATTAGTTTTTTGTTTGTTTGTTTTATTAATTTAAATTAACTTCTTTATAACTGTCCCTTGAGTGATTTATTGGCTTACAATTGTACTGGTAACTAAATCAAAATGAACTGAATTACAGGTTCAGTGTAAGTCAAACTAATATGACATTACTATAAATAATTCTGTTTGCTTTGATATCAAAAGAAGATATTATATAATTATGATTCTTAATGTGCAATAATTTGAATTAGAAGAGTAATCAGAGAATTATGTTTATTGCATTCTGTCATCCATGAAATGATGCAAACATGAGTATGCACATTTTCCAGATGCCTAAAATAAAATCCATGTAGCTAAATATTTACTGGAGAGATTTGTAACAGAAAATGTTACCCAGTTGAATACGATTAAGAATATTTAAGGGATATAATTTATATAATTTTTTACAAAGCATATGATACTATGAAGCCAAGTTACTTTCTTTAATAGACCTATATTTTCTCTAAAACAGGAAACATTAAAATCCTTAATTAAGCATTTTAAATAAGACCCTTATTTCAGATAACAACTATGTTTGTGAAATTATTTAAGATGAACTATAGCAATTGAAGACATTTAAAGATGAAACTGGTATGAAGAGAGGACAGGGTACAATATTAACAAAGTCACCTTACATTCATTTAGTTGTTAGAATTTTGTGAAGAATATACAATGGGGAAGGGAGTTTATTTGAGATGTATTTAAAACATTTTGCATATGCTTAACTTACATTAGGAATATGAAAGCAAGAAACCTATATACTAATTTATTTTTAAATAAACATATTATCTCCACTTTTAGAGCTTTAGACCCAAATACTTATTCAAATATTTATTGTATAATATGAAACCTTTAAGCTAACAGACTTAGACATGATGTAGAGTCAGAATATATTCTTTTTATTAAATATCATAATTTAAGATGTAGCCCACAAATGGAGAGATAACCTGACAGTCTAGATATGGTCAAGAGTAAGAAGTTGATGCCCACTATTAGTGACAATTTAATTATTTCCTGGAAGTTTCACTAACTTATATTGGAAGAAATGAAAATTTCCATTATCAGTGGTTGACATAATTATCCACCTTTAAGACTTAGCAATATCAATTGAAAAGCTATTGTATCTAGAAGTAAGATTCACTAAAGTACCCACTTATCAATATTTATGTTATTCATCTTTTATGTGTCACTTTAAATATCATTCTCCAGTGGAATTATAAATAAGCTCTTTCATCATTTTCACATCTACTTTTCCTTCAAAGTTCTATCAACATTATAATATTTAAGTATGTAATAGTTTTATAAAATTTATAAATTTAATAATTCAAACCAAGTCCTAAAGAAATTTTTAAAATTTGACTAAGTATTTCTAAAATTCACTTGGAAGAATAAATCAGTAGGAATAATTAAAAATATTTCTGTAAAGAAAAATTAGAAGTGAGTAATTATGCTAAAATAAATTAAATATATTCAAATTTCAACTACTTAAAACAGTGTGTTGCTGGCTCAAGAATATAAATAAATATCTCCTAACAAAATAATGATATATATGAAAGAGCAAATAAATGAGAAAAGAACACTAGCTTTGGATTTCAAAAATGACTGTGGAAAGCAGTATGGAGTTACCTCAAAAAATTAAAAATGGAACTGCTTTATGACTCAGCAATTCCACTTCTGGGAATTTATCTGAAGACACCCAAAACACTAATTTGAAAGAATATATGCACCCCCTATGTTCATTCCAGTGTTATTTATATTAGCCAAAATTTGGAAACAGTCTAAATGCCCAATAGTACAGAAGTAGATTAAAATAACAATAATAATAATAAAATAAAGCTGCAATACATTTACACAATGGAATTATATTTGGCTCTAAAATAGAAAATTTTACCCTTTGTTAAAATTGTTTTTTTAATAACATACATATATGATTCCCCATGCCTGTTAAATAAAAACAAAATAATTTTCAATGAGGTGTCAATTTGAAAACACAACATAGCTTTGTCATTTATTTGAAAATCCTGATTAATACTAAGTCAGATTCTCTGTTATTTCCCTCACTCAACTTCTCACTATTTTGTGTCTTTTGGCCACATGTTATTATTGAATTAGAGGCCGAGTGAATGAAATTTGTGCACAGGTAGGGTCACTAGGTCTGGGTGGTGATCAGTGCAGATTGGAACCTTCCAGCTGCTGGCTGGGGCCTTCCTTCTAGCTATAGGTCAGGGTCTTCCTTCATTCTGCATTGCCCTATGGGGGTCAACACATGTCATGGTGGATGATCAGTCTCCCAGCCAAACTATCGCAGGGACAATTTGCATATTAGGCTTTTATATAGATAGATAGATAGATAGATAGATAGATAGATAGATAGATATAGATATAGAAATAGATATAGATATAGATATAGATATAAATATAGATATAGATATAGATATAGATATAGATATAGATATAGATATAGATATAGATATAGATATAGATATAGATATAGATATAGATATAGACATAGATATAGATGATATAGATATAGATATAGATATAGATATAGATATAGATATAGATATAGATATAGATATAGATATAGATATAGATAGATTACCTACAATATTAGTATGAGTTATCACTGGTGTGTAGGTAGGCAATGATTATTTGAAGGACATGGCAGATGAAAAGTCAGGGAAGAGAATCAATTTTTCTCCATAATTTATACATACATAACTCACCGTGACAATCCAGACACCAGCTACTATCCAGGTCAAAACCTCTGTCACTACTCATCTAAAATATACACATACATCTGTAAAAGAGTTCTTCTCCTCAGAAATTTCAGAGCATTTTCTATACATTTTCCACACAGTATTCATAGTATCTTAATCTTGAGGGAAAAAGAAGCTAGTACTTTATGCATTTTCAAAATCTTGGCAAAAAAGTGGTGTTTTCGTTTGTTTGTTTGTTTGTTTTGTCATATCTGAAGTAGGTTTTTGAAAATATACTTCCTAGAGCAGTGGTCAGCAAACTACAGCTCACAAGCCACATGCGGCTCTTTGGCCTCTTGACAATGGCTCTTCCACAAAATACCATGGCCTGAGCAAGACTATTTTAAAGAAATGGCATTAGAAGAAGTTTAAGTTTAAAAAATTTGACTCTCAAAAGAAATTTCAATTGTTGTACTGTTGATATTTGGCTCTGTTGACTGATGAGTTTGCTGACCACTCTCTTAGGGGATTACAAAGCTCTTTCAACTTATTTCTTCCCAACAGATGAGTGGGCCTTAAAGATCATTTTATATCAAGGTGCTACAATTTTTCCAGGCTTAAAGATGTTTTGAAAACCAAAACCTCTTAAAAATGTAATGTACTTACCAAGACAGCCTATAATTACCCCCACCTTTATATGACATTGGAAGGACATACCACCCATCTTTTTTTTTTTTTGTCTTATTTTCTAATATTAAAATTTTATATACATTTTTTTCTGATTCACCTTTGCATACTCCCCTACAGTAAGAAAGAAATATGGTAAATTATGTAGTAGCTCTCAAAGCCTTTTAATTGGAAACAAATGTCAAAATTAACAAATGCCATTTTTGATCACATTTATTTAGAAAAAGCAAGTCCCATGGCCACAACTAACTACAAACATGATAGAAACATTACATTTTTTATTATGTGACTGAAAATTAGATAGGCAGAAATAGCAATGATAACAACATGTAATAGAAGTCAGCATTAAAATGAGCTATTAAAGATGAAATGATTGTAATTGATCCAGGCACTTAGCACACTCAATATATGTGTTATTTGTTTTTTCTACAGTGCTATATTTCTTAAATTTTCTATTTTATTAGTCTTTTTAAGAAACCATCTTTTTTGTTTTTGTTTTTGTCTTTGCTTCTCTATATTTCACTTAACCCTCTCACTTTTTCTCCCTAACTTTATTGAGTTATGATTAACAAGTGAAACACATATTATTAAGTTGTAAAATTTGATTATTTAATATACATACTAGTATATATTATGAGATAATTACCACAATCAACTTAATTAGCATATCCATTATCTCATACAGTTATCTTTGTAATGCAGTAAGATCATATCAGATATATGATCTTAGAAAATTTCAATTACATCATACAATATTATTAACAACTAGAGGCCCAGTGCATGAAAACTATGTACTGGAAGAAAGGGGGTGTGTCCCTCAGCCTAGCCTATCTCCTCTCACAGTCTGGGAGCCCTCAGGGGTGGGAGGTGACCCAGCAATTAGGGAAAGGCAATGCCCTATCACACCTCTGCCAGCAGCGCAAGTCTTGGCCAGCCCTGGTTACCTGAGGCTTGGGCAGCCTTAGGCAGCCTTGGAAGCCTGGCAGCAGCCATTGGAGGCTTGCCTGAACCTCAGGCTGGTCCTGAGCGGCTAGGGAGGCTAATGGCGGGTCTGGTCACAACATGTGCCTGCTATTCTCTCTCCCCCAGTGGAGTTGAAAGGACTGGGGGGCTCTGGAAGGACTAAGGAAGACTGGGAACCTCCATCTTTGTGATGGTCAATTTGCATATTTCCTCTCTATTAGATAGGACTAAAGGCCTGATGCATGAAATTTGAGCAAGGCTTTCCTTCCTCCAGTTGCCAGACCAGCTTTCCTCTAGCACCAGGGCCTAGGCTTCCCCACTCTGGCTATTGGCAGGCACCCAGGACCCAGGCTGGCTTCTGCCCCCCAACCCCAACTTCATCAGGAAGGATATCTGGAATTATATTCAGTCTAATTAGCATATTATTATTATAGTCACATTGTTGTACATTAGATTAGCAGAACTTATTTTGCATAACTGTAACTTTATACCTCTTGAACAACATCTCCTATTTCCCCCTCCTGCAATCTCAAACAGCCCCTTTTTAAATCTCTGATTCTGCAGAGACCAGTTTGGCTCAGTGGATAGAGCGTCTGCCTGTGGACTGAAAGGTCCCAGGTTTGATTCCGGTCGGGGGCATGTACCTTGCTTGCAGGCACATCTCCACTGTGGGGTATGCAGGAGTCGGCTGATTGATGTCTTTCTCTCATCGATGTTTCTGACTTTCTATCTCTCTCCCTTCCTCTCTGTAAAAAAAAATATATATTTTTTTAATTTTATTTTAAATCTCTGATTCTATGAGTTTAACTATTTGAGATTCCATATATGTTAGATCATGCAATATTTGTCTTTGTGCATCTGGCTCATTACACTTAGCAAAATTTCACTTCCAGTTTTATTCATATTGTTGCAAAACACATACTTTAAAAAAAAGTTTTGAGATGTAATTGACATAGAAAGCATTGGTTTTAGGTGTGAAACATAATGAGTGTAGATATCTCCTTGAGGTCTTGATATCATTTCTTTTGGATATATATCCAGAAGTTGGCTTACTGGATCCCTAGGTATTACTATTTTCTACTTTTGCAGGAACCCTTATAGTTTTCCATAACGCCTATGCCAATTTATATTTTCATCAACAGAGTACAGGGTTCACTTTTCTTTACATCCTCACCATAATTTATCTTTCGTCTTTTTGATAATAGGCATTCTAATAGATGTGAGGTGATATCTCATTGTGATTGTGATTTGCATTTCCTGTTCATTAGCGAAGTTGAATATCTTTTAATGTTAACTGTTTTTTTGTTGATTTTCTGTCGAGGTGATCTATCCATTCTTGTAAGTGAGGTATTAAAATCCCCTACTATTACCGTATTGTAATAAATTTCTGCCTTAGTTCTATCAATATTTGTTTTACGTATTTAGGTGCTCTTATGTTGTGAGTGTATCTATAATAATAAAAGTGTAAAATGTTAATTAGACTGGACATCCTTCCAGACAACCTTCTGGACTAAGTTGGGGCTGCAAGGGAAGCCCAGATCCCAGGTGCCAAAGGAAAAATTGGTGCCAGCAGCTGGAGAAAGGAAGGCCTACTCTTCCATGAATTTAGTGCATTAGGCCTCTAGTATATTTAAAATTGTTAATCTTCCTATTGAATTGACTCTTTATCATTTGTTATATATTTTTTGTCTCCAGAGATAGTTTAAAACATATAATCCATTTAGTTCATGTAAATACAGTTGTCCCATGACAGCTTTTCACAGACTCTCTAAGTAGCTAATGGGAACTCAAGGTTTAAGCCAGTGGTTTATACTTAGGGCCTCAGAGAACTAGTATATTTTGCTTAGGTTGTAATACTATTACTATAGCTAGTACACAGTTTCTGACTTCTCATATCTTCATCAAATTGTGTAGTCATATTGTGAGGGGAGTTGATTTCACATTCTTCTATTCTTTACCAGTTCTGATTCTTGCTCTATCTAAGGATATTAAGTGAAGAATGGTGTTTGTTTTTAAGAACTTACAATTATTAATTAGGTCCCTACAAGGATTAATAGCTTTATCTTTCCTTATGAAGTAGTAGGTGACTTGAGAATATTCAGAGAGATTGAGATTTTTAAATTTGAATATAATTACAAGCAATCACTATAAGATCTGTTCCTCACCAAGTTGATTTCGGTTAAAACCAATTTAGAAGGCATTTTGTAATGCAATTAATTATGTTGAGATTTTGGTTATATTTGACAAGTGATACCATAAAATATTTAGTGACTAGATTTCTAAATGAGAAATTTGAAATTTAAATATAGCATCATTAGAAATAATTATGAAACTAGTAGAGTGATTAAAATATATCATAAATATAAATTGAAAAAATATGTATTTTTTCTCACTATGGGTCAGGTTTCATATATTTTTATTTAAAATATTATATTTTAATAAGTATTCCTATCTTTCTGTGTGGTAAAAGGATAACTTCTTAACTATGCAGCTTTAAAATGAACTCTTTTTAAGAACCTTATTTTCACCATGTTCTTGGACATAGATAACAATATTTACTACATAAGAATGCTGTGATGAATAAATGAATGTGTATATAACCTCAAGGGTGTCTACTTCACAGCAAACATCAAACTTGTTAATTTTATTACATGGTAAAGATAATTACTCATATTTTTTAAAAAAATCAATCTAGATTAAATATACTTAATCTCATAATAGGTGGATAATATTTGTTGAAATAAGTTTAATTGAGCAATGCTTTAGCAGAAATAGTATTATATGTGATCTTATATTTTTGTGTATAAGAAGTTAATGCTATACTAACTTCCATGTTTAAAGAACTGTAAGTTGGGAATACATTCTTTAAAACATGGAATAATGTTATTCACATATCATTTGGTTTGCTGACATTTATTTCCAAAGGAACAGTTGGATTTGCCTATTTCATTTTAGGTATTATCAAATAGCTATAAGACTGGAAAAAGAAAGCTTTGTAGCCGTCATTCAAACCTTCCTCAAAAATTAATTTAGGAATCATGGTATGTCTGAGAATTTTTTTTTTCTTTAATAGATTTGCATATGCATTTTAAATAAAAGTATTTGATATGGCAAAAAATCTTAAAATGTTACAGATTTTCTCCTAAGATGTAACAAAAGTGTTTTGTTTTGTTTTTTTACTAGTATAATCTGTTTCAGTTATAGTTTTAGTTAAGGAAACTAAATATAGAAAGGATTGGTTTTAGGTGTGAAACATAATGAGTGTAGATATCTCCTTGAGGTCTTGATTTCATTTATTTTGGATATATAACCAGAAGTGGGCTTACTTATGTTTTAAAGTTACATTTCTTAACTTTTGTATTACCTTCTCAGGAATGTAATGCAACATGATATTTAATGTATTACTTTTTTCTTAAATAAACTGAAATTATATCCCCTACATAAATAAGTACAATTTTTATGATATGCTGTCTATATATTATTATTATTATTATTGTTATTATTATTATTTAAGGCATTAATAGTCATATTTGTATTGTACAGTTATTTATGGATTTGATAATAAAAATAAGTAGTTGTTTTTCTTTAATCATATTGAGAAACATTCTTAAATTGAATTATATTAAAATACTGGAGGACTGGTGCATGAAATTTGTGCACAGGGGGGTGGGCCCTTAGCCCAGCCAGAACCCTCTTCAATATGGGATCCCTCGAGGGACATCAGACAGCTGATCCTGTGGGATTGGGCCTAAAGTGGTATTCAGACATCCCTCTCACAGTTTGGGACTGATGGCTCCCAACCGCATGCCTGCCTGCCTGCCTGCCTGATTGCCTCTAACCACTACTGCCTGCCTGCCTGATCACCTCTAACCACTGCCCTGCCAGCCTGATCAATGCTTAACTGTTCCCCTGCCAGCCCAGTTTGCCCCTAACTGCCTTCCCCTTGGCCTGGTCCCACTCAACTGCCTTCCCCTGCTGGCCTGGTCACCCCTAACTGCCCTCCCCTGCTGGCCATCTTGTGGAGGCTATCTTTAACCACATAGGGGCAGCCATAAGGACATGAAGGTTAATTTGCATATTACCTCTTTATTATATAGAATAGCAATATATTTCTCTAGCATACTATATTCTCTTACCTATTAACCTTTTATACTTTGAGAGAGAGAAATCTTATATATATGTAATTAAAGTAATTTTGTGGAAATAAAATAATTCCGTTTAACTTAATAATTCTAAAAAAAACCATAAAATAATCACTTTATTGAGTTTTGTGTTTGGGCATTTATTGAAAAACTAAATTTTTATGTCTTATTACAAACAGCTAAAATGTATAAAATATAGAGAAATATATTGTGTTGTTTCTTTATAAAATTAATTAAGGAAATAAAACAGAACATGCAGTGAATCATTAATTTTGCAATCTGATCTTCTATATTATGCATATTTACCCAACACAAAGGAAAGAAGCAAAGTGGTAACAAAGCATTCCTAAAAGAGTTCTGAGACCTGGGGTATAGACGAATTTTTTACCACCATGTCATTATACCTCTTCATGTTTCCCAAAGCAACCAGTATATTTAAAGACCTATATGTCATTTGTCATTCAATCCATATTAAAACTTTTTTAAAAATTATTCACAGAAGTTATGCCACTCGTTTATGGCAAAACACAAGTAGAAAATTCAGAACCCACAACCAAGATGACATTCAGTAAGTGAACAGATTAATGAACCATTGTACATTCCAATAATTAAATTCATGCCAAAAAGAAATGAGTTATAAAGTCATGTAAAGACATGGAGAAACTGAAATGCACATTACTACTAAGTGATATAAGCTACTCCTTTCTGTATACTTGCATGACATTCTGAAAAGGCAAAATATGCAGATAGTAAAAGATGAGTGGCTGAGAGAGGAAGGGGGATGAATTAGAAGAGCACAGAGGACGTTCACATTTGTAAAAATAGTTAGTATGATGCTAAATGATGTGTATATGTCATTATACCTTTGTTGAAACTGATAGAATATACGCTACCAAGAGGGAACTGTAATGTAAACTATGGACTTGGATGATAATGATGAGTCAATCCAGGTCCATCAATTGTAACACATGAGGGTGTTGGTAATGGGGAAGGCTCTGCATGTGTAGAAGTAGTGGGTACATAAAATATTCCCTGTACATTCCCCTCAACTTTCCCATGACCTTAAAACTGTCCTAAAAAATAAACTCTTAAAAAAACTCAAGGAGACCTGGAAGCTTAGTGTAACACTTAAATTTCAACAGAAGTTAATTCTTGTTTTGAAAACCAATGCAAAAAACTGATGAAATATGGTTAAAATAAATAAAATTAAAATATTTTATAAAATAATCAAAGCTAATATTTATTATTAGAGTATTATATTTTCAATAGCTCTCATAGGATCTTAATCTGTTTATTTTAAATAAGGAAGTTGTGATTACATTATTCATCACCTAAAATGATAAAGGTAGAATATATTTTTGAAGGACATTGTTTACAATAGCCAATTATTATTTAGAAAGTATTTTATGGAATTACTGCTGCAAAACATCATAACAATCTAAAGTGCCTAGCTGTCAATACATATACCATAAGGTCTATGATTATTTTCTTGATTAGATTTGCTTTATTTTTATAACTCCCAGCTTCACTCCCTAAATTCCTATCAACACCTCGATTCATGCTAACAAAATATCTACCACTATGCTTCTAACATAACTCCTGTTGAGAATACAATAACGGTCACTTTCTGACTTCCAATATCAGTATATCCACTTTTTTTTTTCATTTAAGTTTCTTAGTAGTTTTTTTTCAAATAGAAATTTTTTCTATTTTCAAAATCTTTTACTAGTGACTGCTCTGTTGTGTCACTGAAATATAATTTTCAAATTGGTTTTATTCTAATTATCCACAATGAATAATTAAAAGTCTAGTGTGGAAGAACCTAGTCAATTTATATACATAACAAATATTACTGGCTCTCAGATATTCATTAAGATGCTTTACATCCATATATTTGAGTATTATATGTCATCTGTTAACTTACTGATTCTTATCCAGGGAACTTTTAATACACTGTGAATTGGAGATTCTTTTCTTTCTTTCTTTCTTTTTTTTTGTAATAATGACACTTTTTACATAGGAAGTAGTTAAAAATAATTAGTGAATTGAATAGACTAGGCTAATGGTTCAGCTCCTTAGTACCACTTCATACTAGATTTAATTTACAGAGTAGTAGTTTATTTAGCAAAGATTTTGCAAAAAGTTTATTTTTGTTCTCTTCTATTGTATAGAATATTTGATGAACTATGGATAGACAATTTTTATTTAATATATAAGTACAACATACCATTTTATCCTATTTTCCAGATATGTATTTAGAGCATTAATTTAGGTAATATAACTACCAAAAACTAAAATCTTGTATTTGTAAAAGCCATTTCATCATTGATAATAAAGGGCATTAAAAATAAGTACAGAAAAAATAGAGATCAATATCTGAATTTTATATTGTTCTCTATAAAAGAAAGTTATCTTACCAAAGTTTCTTAAGCCATATTAATACCAAATTAAATGATTCTGGAATTTCTAGTGTTCAATTCAGTGCCATATCCTACATAAACCAAAACCTATTTGGAAAGATACTGGAAAATTACTGGCAAATACATATAAGAAGGAGTAATAAAAATGTACATTTTAATAAACTATGTTTCTGGTCATATTATTTTACCCTTTATAATAGATATTTCACTAATTTGATTTGTTCACATCAAATTATGGTGAACAAAATTTCAATTGTGTATATTATTTTTTTAAGTAAAACTGGATGCAATTTCATTCCAGTTCTGAATAATACAGTTGGATGTGCATTTATATTCTGAAGTTTCTGATGAATTAAATTTTAAGCAGGTTACAATAATTCAATTTCTTTTTCACAAGTTACTGATAAATGTCCTCAGGAATATTTTTAAACATTTTTGTTTCTTTCTCAAAAGTTAAATTTTGAAGTTAAAAAATGATAATATATATCATTTATATCAAAACTATTTATTCTAAATTTGAGAAAATCATTGCATAGTGAGGGAATAAGCAATGTCCTTAGACACATAGCTCTTGGAGATATGAAATAATTTTCTGATTTAACTAAGTTTTAATATGCATTGTTTTGAATCAAGGGAGAGGAATTTGGGAGTAGAGATGAATCTTTTAAGTGGAAGGTTAAATAAACTTTTTCAGAAAGAAATTGAGACTTAGAGATTACTTCATTTTATTTTTCCTCTCCAAGGAGTTTGTCAGTAGATCATTTAATTATTGGAGATGGCTCAGAACTCATTGCTTCAAAGGAGTTACTTGGTGAAGCTGCAAAGATATTTCTATAATTACTTTAAGAAAGATTTTAAAGAATATCATAAAGATCATTTAACTCCCTATCGACCTAGGTGATGAAAAAGAACTTTCAATATAACATGGGGGTCACATTTCAGAGTTGAAGATGTTGAGAATGCTAACAATAGCCAACAGAGCTGAATTCAAAATCAATAGAATCCTAAGAATATAAATATATAGGTTAAATAGGCAGTTTATGAAGTCATTCAGAGGAATATATTAAAAGGTGTTTTTTTTCCCTCAATCTATGTATTGTACAGGAAAATCATTATGACTAAGTGAGAATTTAATTATTTGTGCTACTAATTTAATTCTTTGCACTACTAATAATTCATTCCAATTAAATTGAGAGATTTAAGTATAGCTGATATTACTATACTAGTAGATACTAGATAAACAATGGTAAATAAAATACAGCCTGCCCTCAATTATTTCAAAGTCATAGAGAAATGTACAATTAAAAGTCAATTTATTATAACAAATTTAAATTAAAGAAAGTAGGTTAAATGCAGAATAAAGAGAGATAATTCTTTGGGTGATATTTTAAAAAGCAATATGAATTCTCTGTGTTAAATTTTCATAATGAGGCAGTAGAATTCCAATGACAATGACCCAAATTTTATATTTGCAGGTGGCTGATAGAGAGCCTGGGGAATTAAGAAAACTTTCTGAATAGATTCTGACATTTTAACCTTAGCCTTTACCTAAGGAGAGTATTAGTAGACCTTGTCCATCCTGAATGTTGGGGTGGCCTGATAATGTACATAATAATTTTAGTATAGTGACTGAAAGTTCTTTTTTTTATATATGCATTAGAAAAACTTGGATGTAAATAATGTTATAATCTGTGACTATAAAATACTTTGTGTAGTTAGACATTAAACAAGTGGTGGTCTTAGAGAAATAAACTCTGTAGCCTTTCCTGTGACTTCCTGAGCCCTTTTCTCATGCTATTCCCAATTCAAATGCACTGCCATTCCGTAACAGCATGTTTTTCTTACTTCATTGTCCAGTAAGTCCCTACACTGATAAAGAGTTATTGGTCTCTGATTTTTCTCATTGGTTTGTTGCCAGATAGCCCAGTCAAGCTCTGTTCTTGAGGCCTGACACAGTGTTTACCACAGATGTCACTTTGTAGTGCCAAGTATTATATTGGTGCTTGTGTGTGTGTGTGTGTGTTTGGCAATGCCATTATCATTTTATAAAATATATAAAATAACATATTTTAATCACAGGTAAAAATTAGTCTGTTCTATAAATGCCCCACACTGCTGTACCTGGAATACAAATAAAGCATTATTTAAATAATGAGATCATAGAAAAAATATTTTACCACTTACAGATCTCTTATTTTCTCCACTTTTCTCATTTATCTTTCTTTTAATTTAAACTTTATTGTTCAGATTATTACAACTGTTCCTCTTTTCCCCCTCATAACTTCCCTCCACCCTGTTCCCACCCTACCCTCTACCCTTACCTCCCCCACAGTGTCCTCATCCATAGGTATACAATTTTCGTCCAGTCTTTCCCGCAACCCCCTCACTCCATTCCCCCTGAGAATTGTCAGTCCACTCCCTTTCTATGCCCCTGATTTTATTATATTCTCGAGTTTATTCTGTTCATCAGGTTTTCTATTCACTTGATTTTTAGATTCATTTATTGATAGATATGTACTTATTGTTCATAATTTTTATCTTTACCACTTTCTTCTTCTTCCTCTTCTTAAAGAATACCTTTCATCATTTCATGTAATACTGGTTTGGTCTTGATGAATTCCTTTAGCTTTTTCTTCTCTGTGAAGCTCTTTATCTGCCCTTCAATTCTGAATGCTAGCTTTGCTGGGTAGAGTAATCTTGGTTGTAGGTTCTTGCTATTCATAACTTTGAATATTTCTTTCCACTCCCATCTGGCCTGCATAGTTTCTGTTGAGAAATCAGCTGACAGTCGAATGAGTGCTCCCCTGTAGGTAATTAACTTTTTTTCTTGCTACTTCTAATATTCTCTCTGTGACTTTTGCTCTTGGTATTTTAATTATGATTTGCCTTGGTGTGGTTCTCTTTGGATTCCTTTGGTTTGGGGTTCTCTGCACTTCATGGACTTGTTTCTTTTACCAGGTGGGGGAAGTTTTTAGTCATTATTTCTTCAAATAGGTTTTCAGTATCTTGCTCTCTCTCTTCTTCTGGCACACCCATAATTCAGATGTCAGTATGCTTGAGTTTGTCCCAGAGGCTCCTTACACTATCTTCATATTTTTGGATTCTTTTTTTGTTTTGTTTTTCTGGTTGAGTGTTTTTTGCTTCTTTGTATTTCAAATCTTTGACTTGATTCTTATGATTCTATAGTCTGGTATTAGATTTCTGTATAATATTTTTTTTATTTCAGTCAGTATATGCTTAATTTTTAGTTGGTCCTTTTTCATATCCTTGAGGGTCTCACTAAATTTATTGTCCTTTTCTAGAAAATTCTTGAATGACCTTATAACCATGATTTTGAACTCTATAACCAGTGGTTTGCTTTCCTCCATTTCTTTCATTTGTGATCTGTTTCTTTGTTCTGCATTTTCACTGCTTCTCTGAGTTGATAGAGTGGCTTTGTGTGCTAAGTGTCCAGTGGCTCAGCCTCCATAGTTACCTGAGGTGGACACACTTGGTGCATCCATTTGTGGGCTGAGTGCACATATTGTTGTATTTAAGCCATGATTTTTGTTGGTATCACTAGGAGAAATTGACCTCCAGGCCAATTGGCTGTCAGGATCAGCTGCTTCTACGCTAGGAGAACTTCTGTGCTGGAGACACCTTTATGAGAAAAGATTTGCAAAAGCCTCTATGCTCAGCTTGGATGGAGCAGAGTCTAGGGCGGAGCAGACAGCATATGTTTCCTGTCAGCCCTGCCCTAAGAGGCCCTTGTGTCTCGGTGTCCCTTGCTAATTGCTGTAAGCACCTGTGAGAGAAAGCCACCCTCAAGTTTTACCCACTGCCAGACAGTTCAGTTTATCCCCAAATGAATCAGGGTCCCTAGAACTAGAATCCAGTGCAGTCAGGAGCTTTTGTCTTCCTTGTGCTTGAGAAAGCCAGCCACACACTCAACTGCCTGTCCTTTCTGGGTACATCTCAGTACCACTGCCTCCTGCAGCTCCTTTTATCTGTGTGCTTTTCTCTTTCCTTTTAGTTGTAGAATTTCCACTCAACCAGCTTTTCTGTGGTTCTGTATGAGGTCCATTTTGACTTTTAGTTGTAATTTTGATATAGGCAGCAGTTTAGGTGTTTACCTATGCTGCCATATTTGGTTTCTCCTCTCTAATTTATTTTAATCTCACTTCCATAATTTAGATAAAGTACTGGTATTTGAGGATTTTCATGTTTTATTACTACTTTTTACCAAAAGGGCAATATATCTTACTTTAGATTCCTTTTTTATCTCTTAAATTCAAAATAATAAACTATTAGTTAATAAGGAGCTTTATTATTTATCTCTGTATATATCAAAGTGGAGTCATTGTCAAATAGGTCAGACCATGATGCTATCAATTAATTATCTGTATAAATGGTTTCTTAATCATAACAATTTCTATACATAAAAGCCTAATATGCAAAGTATCTCCTCAGGAATTTGACTGGGAGACCAGAAATTTGATCGCTTGCTATGAAATGTGCTGACCACCAAGGGGTGGTACAGAACAAAGGAAGGCAGCTGATAGCCAGGGAAGAGAGGTCCCAGGCAGCAGCCAGAAGGCCCAGATCGGCCCTGATTACCAGCCAGGTCTAGGGACCCTACCCATGCATGAATTTTGTGCACCAGGCCACTAATATAACATAAAAAGATGTAAGCTTTGTGATAACTCATTTTTAAGTGATTATTGAAAACTGGAGGGAAAACTGGAGGGGAAAATTCTCAGAGAGAATTTTCATAGTTTATCATGTCTTACTAAATATATATATGTAATTTTGAGTAACTGAATTTTGATAAGAATTTTAATCTCTCTAAATAGACACATGGATACATGGAATTTTAATACTCATTTACAAGGGAAAGGGTAACCAACAATTATCTGAGTTAAAGCACAAACTCATGTGATACCCTCTAATCCAAATCTATAAAACTTTGATACACCAGGCAAGAGACTGAGTCATGTAGACTTTATGACAAGAAGGAATTATCCTGCATAAAATTTATATAAACAATAACAAGCAATTTATGGGGGGGTATAATTTAAATTGTTGTTTAAAAAGCATCAAAACTGATAGAAAATATATATAATTCCATGCATTATTATCATTTTAATTTTAATAATTTGTTAAGATGGCATTATTAAAATATGGAGTCTCCGCTAAATTTAATGGCTGAAGTTACTTCTTTCACGTAATTGGTTATGATATTAACTTTATACTAATGTGTAGGCTAATTTTAAAACATGGTTATGTTTACTTATCAAAAGCAATAAAAATAGACATATTTTTGAAACAGAAATGAACCTATCCTGAACCTTTTCTTTCTAATAACCTCTACCAAACCTCACTGTATGAATGCTAATATCGCTATTCTCAATTCCATGCTTTTCCTCCAGCTTTATCAGTTGTAAAGTTGAATGTTTCATTTCATAAATTATTCTAGTAACTGAATTTTTCTAACTGATATTATGAAATGGAAATTCCATCTCATAAAATCATCTGAGTTTCCCCCACATGAAGAAAAACTTTCAGAAACATTTAAATTCCAGAATACTATGTAAGAAAATCATCCATGTCATGCACCAAAACCAAAGATGAAGAGAGTATGAAATTGCATTATACATTCCCAGATTAAAAACCTGAAGCAAGAATGAACATGGCTGTGAGGATTGTCAAGCAGCTAGTGTAGAAGCCAGTGTGGGGTAGAACTGAGCCCTCTACCTTATCATGACATTTGGCCAGGCATTGGACTGAACAAATATGGAGGTCCAACCTTCAGTCTCTATTAGGCGTTTAAAGGACTTCAACCCTGCCAACACCATAATTGCAGCCTCATGAGAGAGACAGAGGCAGAGGCATACCTGAAATATATCTAAATTCCCGATCCAAGGAAAAAAAAGTTTGCTGTTTTAAACACTAAATTTGCAAATAGCAAGAACTAAAAACTGTTAATATTTTACTAGAATATAAAAACACCATAGTTAAAATTAATGAAAAATGTAATTTCCTCAAAATTTAATTTATCTAAATTTATTTGTTTTGTTTATTCATTCATACATTATGGAAATATTCATTTTTCAAGTCATATCAATGGGCACACTAGCATGCACATAATAAACAGTTGATGATATTATGAACATACAATTTAATGTATTAATTAATCAATTTGAAATAGACTCATTCTCACTAATTCACTGTTATTCAGAGTATATTTACTACTTGGCATATCATTTTGATCAGTGTAACTGAGTTTTTCTAGTAACAATAATAGAAGATTTCAATCCAGTGATAGAATAGCAGAGTACTGCAACTGAAATAATTAAAAACATGTTATTATTATATTTTGCTAATTTCAGTTATTATTAGTCATAATACTAGATAAATACATCATAATCAAACTCCGGAAAACCCAACAAATGACAGCCAGAGTAAAGAAAATTACTAGCAGAAAACAATGATAATAACATAAGCAAAGTTCTAAAAGAAAGCATGCAACTACAAATGACTTCTTAAAAGTAACTGAAAGAAAAATCTTATCTATCTAGAAATATACCTATCACAATCAAAAATATTTTTCAGAAAAAAATGTTTAAAAGAGACATTGTCAGAAAAGCAAATGAAAGAAAATAGAATCCTGCCATATCAGTAATAAAAGAAAAGTTGAAGAAAGCACTTTAGACAGCAGTTTAACCTGAACACACTTGCATCTACCAGGCATAAGGAGAACTGTACTAAATATAATAATGAAGGAACTAAATGTAAAATATTGTTTTTTTAATTTCTCTGAAAATTAATTATCTAAAATATAAATGGAAAATGTACTATGATGTTTATGATATATGCAAAATAAATAATTTATAATAATTCAAAAGATGATAGGAAGTTAGAATACATATGAAATACAGTGGTACCTCGAGATACGAGTGCCCTAACATACTAGATTGTTGAGATACGAGCCGTCGAGCAAGCGATTTTTGCTTTGAAATACGAGCAACATTTTGAGATAGGAGTAATTGCTCGGATCGGCCAGCTGCACACGACCCACCGGTTTATTGCGACTGGAGCGTCTCATAGTTTCCCATGCCTCAAGGTTACAGAACAAATTAAACTCGTATCTCGAGGTACCACTGTAGTATTTAATTTATAAATTATTTGAAAGTTGAATCTGATGAATAATAAACTTAAATTTTTGCCCTGGTCAGATGGCTCAGTTGATTAGAACATAATCCTGACATGCCAAGATTGTGAGTTTGATCCCTGGTCAGGACACATACAAGAATCAACCAATAAATGCATAAATAAGTGAAACAACAAAAATTGGAAAATTGATGTGTGTGTGTGTGTGTGTGTGTGTGTGTGTGTGTGTGTGTGTATGAGAGAGTGTCTCCCCCTTTCTACTCTCTAAAATCAATAATTAAAAAGAAGGGCCATAAGAGTATTATGCTAAGCAAAATAAGCCAGAGAAAGAAGTATTGCATGAATCTCACTCATATGTGGAACTGAGACAGAAAAAAAGTTAGGTAGTTAGGGGTAGGGCCATGGAACAAAGAAGGGAAAACAAGAATGTAGCTAGGTGGAGTTATCAATAAACCCCAGCTGGGGTGGGAAGGAAGGGTGTGCACAATGCAGAAACCGGTTTGGCTCAGTGGATAGAGCATCAGCCTTCAGATTGAAAGGTCCCAGGTTCGATTCTGGTCAAGGGCATGTACCTTGGATGTGGGCACATCCTCCGTAGAGGGTGTGCAGGAGGCAGCTGATCGATGTTTCTCTCCCATCGATGTTTCTAACTCTCTATCTCTCCCCTTCCTCTCTGTAAAAATCAATAAAATATATTTTAAAAAATGCATGGATATTACTAAGACAGCGTCCAGATAACCTATCACAAGGCAGTGAGGCAAGCATATATACTAAAAAAGCACATACTACCTTCTCTTCTCCCCTGGCACAGCACACAATGGTTGCATAACGTTCCTGTTGTGGGGGAGCACATCCCTGCACCTATGTGGCTTATGGCCATGTGGGCCTCCACCCCTGGACTAATGGACTTTAATTAACTTCAATGCTGAACAATTCCCAACTGTAACATGAAAAGAAAGCTGGGCACTGGGCTGCTCTTGGAACCCCAGCTGCAACTTTTCCAGGACTAGCTTCTCCCAATAGATTTTGGTTCCATTCATTGTTTTTTTCCCATAACTTCCTTCTTCAATTTTCATGAGACAAGAACTCAGACTCAAAACAGCCACTTTTTTTGTTTTGGTTTGGTTTGGTTTGGTTTTTTTTCATCTATGAACAGAATAAACCGCTGAACAAAATAGATCCAGAGACATAGAAGTATGGAACAGACTGAAGGATTTCAAAGGGAAAGCAGAAGTGAGGGGAAATGGGGAAAGATTAATATACTGGATATTTAGAGTATATACATATTTGCATAGCTCATGAATACAGACAATAGTGTTGGCAAAGCCTACGAGTGGTTAGTGAGGAGAGGAGGTGGTCAATGGGAAAAGACAAGAATCTGTAATTATCTCAACAATAAAGATTTTTTAAAGCTACAAATTATTCATTACACCACACACACACACACACACACACTCTGAGTGGCCAGATTATTATGACCACCTGACGTTTGTAGGCAAATTAGCCATACACTGCATCATATGGTATATGGAAGCCGAAGGCCTGTTCGAATACCTTTGCTGTCTGCAGTTAACAAGATAAATATATCCAATTCTCAGATGAACACAAGGATTGGACAGTTGACCATTGGATAAAAGTCATGTGGTCCAATGAATCACATTTTCAGTTGCATTATAAAGATGGCAGAATGAGAATTTCACAGAAACAGCATGAAAGCATGCACTCCACATGCATGAGTACAATGCTTCAAGCTGGTAGGTGCAGTGTTATGGTTTGGGGCATGTTTTCCTGACATGATTTGGGCCCTATAATTTGCGTGGAACAGTATCTGTATAGCACAACATACATGAGTATCATTGCTGATCAAGTTCATCCTATCATGTTGATGGTGTAACCCAATGGAGATGGCTTCTTCCAACAAGACAATGCAGCATGTCATGGTGCTCATAGTGTGCAGGAATGGTTTCAAGAACATGAGGAAGACTTTACCTTCCTTACGTGGCCCCCACAATCACCAGATCACAATCCAATTGAGCATTTGTGGGAAGAAGTTAAAAAAGCCATCAGGCAGCTGGTTCCATAACCATCAACTCTCACAGAACTGGACAGTGCTCTTCATCAGGCATGGTGTCAGATTCCTCGCATTACCTTTCAACATCTCTTGGAGTCAATGCCAAGAAGAATTGCCTCAGTATTGAAGACAAAAGGTGACCCAACAAAGTACTAAAGGGGTGGTCATAATAATCTGGCCACACAAACACACGAGCACGCACACACACACACAGTAGAGACCTGGTACATGGATTCATGAACCGGGGGGGTTTCTCGGCCTGGCCTGCGGTGATCAGGCTGAAAACGTCTGTATGACATGCCCTGAGGGGTCAAGTATTGTGAGAGAATACAGCCAGGCCAAGGGACCCAGCCAGTGCACAATTGGACCTGGGGAGAGAATGCAGAAATGCTTCAGGGTGTGTCCAGCACTTCTCACCCAGTCCCAATTGGCTGGACCCCAGCAGCAAGATAACCTTCCAGTTAGTCAGTGTGCATCATAGCAACTGGTTGAAAGGTTGGACATCTAGTATATTAGGTTTTATTATATACTAGAGGTCTAATGCACTAAGCCTAATATGCTAATAAAAGCTTAGCTGGTCCCCACATAGGTAGCATTGGGCCTGAACGGGCAGTCAGACATCCCTCTCAGAACTGCTGGCTCCCAATTGCTTGCCTGTCTGCTGTCCTAATTGCTCCTAACCACTTCCCTGCCATCCTGATTGATGCCTAACTGCTCCCCTGGCAGCCTGTTTGGCCCTAACTGCCCTTCCATGCAGGCATGGTCACCCCCAACTTCCCTCCTCTGATGACCTGGTCATCTCTAACTGCCCTCCCCTGCAGGTTTGATCACCTCCAACTGCCCTCCCTTGCAGGCCTGGTCCCTCCCAACTACCCTCCCCTGCTGACCATCTTGTGGTGGCCATCTTGTTCCACATGAGGTCAGTCATCTTTGACCACATGGGAGCAATCATCTTGTGTGTTGGAGTGATGGTCAATTTGCATATTATTCTTTTATTAGAGAGGAGGATTAGATAGAATAGAGGCCTGGTTCACAGGTGGGGACCACTGGTTTGCCCTGAAAGTGTCCCAGGTCAGGGTGGGGGTTCCTTTGGGGTATGACGCAGCCTGGGAGAGGGGTCTGTGGTGGTTTGCAGGCTGTCCACACCCCTGGTGACCAAGTGGAGGCCTTTGGATCTGGGATTTATTTATCTTCTATAATTGAAACTTTGTATTCATGAAAACTTGGCTTTCTCCATCACTGGGGACAACTCAAGCCTCCTACTCTCTCCAACTCTGTGGTTTCCACCATTTTGTTGGGATTTATTTATCTTTTATAATTGAAGCTTTGTAGCCTTATGCAGACACCAAGGCAGGCCAGGGCACGCATAAAGCTTGGCTTCTCCCATTGCTGGGGAAACACAAGACTCCTGCTCTCTCCGTGGCTGCAGCCATCCTGGTTGGTGTAATTTGCATACTCACTCCTAATTGGCTGGTGGGTATGGCTTGTGGGTATAGTGGAGGTAGGGTTAATTTGCATATCACTCTTTTATTAGATAGGATGTGTGTACATGTGTGTCTGTTTAAGTATAACTAATTAGTAATAATAGAAGTAAAGTGGAGTCTTCAAAAAGTGCACAATGAGAGAAGAGGAACAAGGATGGTGAAGAAATAGAAAATAACAATCATAAAAATAGTTTTAAATTGACTCATATTAATAATCACAGTAAATATAAATAATATAAATACTCTAAGCAAAGCTTTCCAAATTAGAAATCAAATACTACTTATATGTTATTTGTGAAATACATGGATTGAAATCACATATAGGTTTTAAAAATCATCTGTAAGAATTAATTTAAAGTATAAGAATTTTAAGTATATGCACCTACATCAGAATTTCAAAAATATTAACAGAAATGAGTGAAAAAATATGTAAATCCATAAATATTTCCCTTTAAATGATTTTTAAACAAGAAGATAAAAAAATCTCTAAGGTTATTATAGAAGACCTAAAAAAGAAGCATTATTAACCAGTTTAGCCTAATTGCCAATTATACAACATTCCATTAAATAACAGCAGAATTTCAAGTGTCTTTGAAATATTCAATAATATAAGTCATATTGTGAACAAAAAAAGAAATGCTAACAAACTTAAAATAATGTAAATTAATCTATGTATATATTGTTTGGCAACAATATAATTAAATAAAAATGAATATCAGAAAGGTATCTGGAAAATTCTCAAATATTTGGAAATTATTCTCAGTAAAGTGCTGGACAAAGAAATAAAAGAGGGAAGTCAGATAATATTATGGGTGAAAAAGAAAAATGTATTTTAATTTAGCTCAGCAAGTAATTAAAAATCATATATTAATCCAGTTTATTAGGAAACAAGACAGGTTTAGGCTGAACATTTAAGTTGACATTTTAAAACATTAGCAAAATCAGAGCAAAATTGGCTGAACATCTGCAGAAAGATGTGATAAAAATAGAAATCACACCAATAACCTATTTTCCAGAAAGATTAAAAAAAATGTTAAAGAAAAATTGAAAAAAATATTAAAGAAAATTATAAAAGATATTTTAGAAATAAAAGCTGGAAGAGACATAGCATTAACATCAGGAATAAAATACAGACATTATACAGACCTCACATATATTAAAGAGATAAAAAGAAATGTGCCAATATGATTGACTTTCTTTTTGAAATGGTCAGGTTATTTCAAAGACACAAACTACTAAAGCTCACTCATGAAAAAGAAAGATAAATTGAAATGTATCTGTCTTTTAAATAAGTTTGGATTCATAGTTTAAAGCTCCCAAGAAAGAAAATTCTAGAATCAAATGTTTTAACTTATAATCTCTGCAAAATATTTAAAGAAGACAATACCAATTCTCCAAGAATGATTCCAAGAAATAGAAGAGGGCCCATTTGCCACTACGCATTATGAGGCCAGAGATACCCTGACACTAAAACCTAACAAAGATATTAAAATAACTTAAAATTCCAGACCACTGTTTTTATGATCATAAATAAATAAATATATTTAAAACTAGGACCCCAGTGCATGAAATTTGTGCATGGATAGGGTCCCTCAGCCTGGCTGGCAATCAGGGCCGATCAAGGCCTTCCTTCACACCACTGCCAGCTGCTGGTTGGGGTCAAACTCCTGAGGGGACAATTTGCATATTTGCCCTTTATTATGTAGAACTAGAGGCCCAATGCACGAAACCTGTGCAAGGCGCTTGGCCCCTTCAGTCCTGGTGGCTCCTCTGCCTGGACCCCTGCCACTGCCAAAGCTGCCTTTACCTTAGCCCCTAACACCCTAGCTTTGTCCAGAAGGTCTTCCAGAAGGACATCCAGAAGGTTGTTTGACTGTCCAGCCTAATTAGCATATTACAATATTAGCAAATCACTTTTAGCAACAAAATAAAATATAATCTAAACTGAACAAGAGCAATTAGTACTAGGAATGAAAGTTTGGGTCAACATTAAGAAAATGCCACTGTGCTTCACAATATCAAGAGAGGAAACAAATGCTCATTTCAATAGATTTAGAAAAAGCATTTGTTGGAATTCAGTGTACAGTCATGACAAAAACCCTTGTACTGATGAGGGCATATAAAGTAGTGAAAAACAGGGAGATAAAATGCCATGTTGTCCTTTCTTTACCAAATTGTAAGAAAACACTAGTTAATACTGATTCTTCTTTCCCAGGTAGTTATTGCCTTATTGTTTGTCTCATTTTTATGTTCTGAGAACTTGGCATGTCAACCCTTAGGTTGGAGGCCCTCAAAATACAGCTCGACAGAAATTTTGGTTGCGCTCAATGCAGCTAAAGTCTTACCAACTGTTGCCAGCTCTCAGGGAAATTGTCTAAGCCTTTCTTTTTTGGGTTATCTTTGGAAGTGGCTCTGAATCTTGAGAGAGTATTATTTCACCGTTTAGAGAATCCTCTCATGTCCATAAAGTTGTTCAATTCAGTCAAGAATATCTACTATTTTAGCTGAAACCTGATAATATATTAAAAATTATTTTGTTTACTGAGGTATAACTGATATAAACCATTATAATAATTTAATGTATATAACATCATGATTGATATCCATATATTGCCAAATGATCATCAAAATAAGTTAGGTAAATAACAGCTATCAACACAAATAGTTACAATTTTATTTGTGATATTTTTAAGATTTACTCTCTTAGCAACTTTCAAATATGCAATGCAGTATTATTAACTGTAGACACCATGTTGTACATTACGTAAACAGTATTATTAACTACTGGAGGCCTGGTACATGAAATTCATGCACAGGTGGGGTTGTCCCTCAGCTCAGTCTGCACCTTCTCTAATCTGGGAACTCTTGGGGGATATTTGACTGCCAGTTTAAACCCAATCCCCTGAGATTGGGATTAAATGGGCAGTTGGACATTTCTCTCACAATCTGGGACTGCTGGCTCTTATCCACTCACCTGCCTGCCTGCCTGTTTGCTCCTAACCACTTCTGCCTACCAGCCTGATTGCTCCCTAATTACTCCCCTGCTGGCCTGATTAACCACTAACTACTCCCCTGAAGGCCTGGTTGCCCCCAACTGACCTCCCTGCTGACCTGCCCCCCCCCCCAACTACACTCTTCTGCTGGCCTGGTCACCCCCACTTCCCTCCCTACAGGCCTGTTCCCTCCAACTTCCCTCCCCTGCCAGCCTGATCACCAATAAGTGACCTCCCCTGTTGACCATCTTGTGACAGCCATCTTGTGGTGGCCATCTTGTGGTGGCCATATTGTAATGACATCATGCAAGGCCTGAAACCACCTAGGCCAAACTCATTAGAGCCAAATATCAACAGTACAATTATTGAAATTTCTTTTTAAAGCCAAATTTTTTAAACTTAAACTTCTTCTAATGCCCCCTTTTTAAAATAGACTCACCCAGTCCATGGTATTTTGTGAAATAGCCACAGTCAAGGGGCCAAAGATCCCCAAGTGGCTCGTAAGCCACAGTTTGCAGACCACTGACCTAGGCTTTTATTATATAGAATGGATACCATATCGTGTTTATTTATAAACATAACATGTATTTTATAATTGGAGGGTTGTACCTTTTAACCATTTCACTCATTTTGCTGATTCCTCACTCATCTCCCCCATCATTGCTGGTAGCCACCAATGTGTTTGTATCTTTTAGGTTGGTAGGTTTATATTTCTTTGATTTTTTAGATTTCCATAAAATTTGACCATATGCTAATTGTCTTTCTCTGTCTGACTTATTTTACTTATTATAATACTCTCATACTTAGATTTGGGCTCTTACAAATGGCAAGATTTTATTCTTTTATTATGAATAATATACATTTTTTTTTATCTGTTCATCCACAGATTGGCATTAGGTTATTTCCATAGCTAGGCTATTATAAATAATGTTATAATTAAAATATGGGTGCAGATATCTTTTTGAGTTAGTCCTTTAATATTCTTTGGATAAATACCAAAAGTGGAAATTCTGGATAATGTGGTAGGTCTAATTTTAAATTTTTGAGGAACCGCCATATTTTTTTTTCCCATAGTAGTTGCACCAATTTACATTCTCACCAACAGTGCACAAGAGTTCTCTTTTCTACACCCCTTAACAACAGCAGAGGGAGAAGGAAAGCTTTAGCAACACATGTGAGAAATATTGCTTCCTTATCAAATGAACTCCCATCAGATCTTTTGTACATTTTTAATACTTCTTGTCATTTATGGACAGATATTTCATTATTCTAATGTTTTTTACTTTTTAAAATTATAATTATTGGGGTGATATTGATTAATAAGATCATATACTTTTCAGGTATAGATTTCCATAATCCAAGATTTGTATATTGCACTGTGTGCCCACCACTGAAAATCAAATCATCTTTCACTGACTGTATAAATGTATTAGGTCCAATTCACTGCGCCCAGACCCTCTTGCTTTTGCTAAACCACACTGCTGTTTGTGTCCATGAATTTCAATTTTATATACGATATATTAGTGAAATCATATGGTTCTTAGTTTTTACTCCCTGACTTCTTTTACTTACCATAATATTCTCCAGGTCCATCCATGTTGTCACAAGTGTTATATTTCACTGTTTCTTATGGCTGAGTGATATTCTATTATGTAAATGTACCACATCTTTATCTAGTCCTCTATCACAGGAGACTTTGGTTGTTTTCATGTCTTGGCCACCATGAATAACATTGCAGTGACTAAAGGGGTGCATATAATCTTGTGAATATATATCTTTTGAGCTTTTTGGGTATATACCCAAGAGAGGGATTGCTGGGTTATATGATAGTTCTGGGATCATCAGACTGTTTTGTTTTTTCTTTATAAATTTTTAAAAATATATTTTATTGATTTTTTAGAGAGAAAAGGAGAGAGAGAGAGTTAGAAACAGTGATGAGAGTGAAACATCAATCAGCTGCCTCCTGCACACCCCCTACTGGGGATGTACCAACAAAGTACATGCCATTGACCAGAATCAAACCGGGAACCTTTCAGTGTGTAGGCCAACACTCTATCCACTGAGACAAACTGGTTTCGGCAATCAGACTATTTTTGATAGTGGCTGTACCAGTTTATATCTACATTACTACCAGCAGTGAAAGAGGGTTTTCTCTGTTCCATAACCTCTCCAACACTTATTATTACTTGTCTTGCAGATAACAGCCATTCTAACAGGTGTTAGTGTTATCTCATTGTAGTTTTTATTTGAATTTCCCTAATTGCTAGTAAAATTGACCATCTTTTCATGTATCTACTGGTAGTTTGTATATCATCTTGGGAGAGGTGTCTGTTCAAGTCTTCTGTCCATTTTTTAATTGGGTGCTTGTGTTTTTGGTATTGAATTTTATGAGTTCTTTATATGCTTTGTCAGAGTTATTGTGTGCAAATATCATCTCCCATTTGGTTGGCTTGTCTTCAGAGAGATAAGGTCTCTGACAAGCACTTGAGAATGTAGAATTCTGATAGCTTTAAGATCATAAAACTGAACTGGCTAAGAATTTCCAGAACTAATGAAAAAAATGGATTCAAGTAGAATAAGAATTAATAAGATGGACTGAATGAACTGATGAGGATTATTACAAATTTAGTTAGAATAGTTTTTAAAAACATTACTGATTCCTTAATGTTTTATTTTCCAGATTTAAGAAAACCTTTTTCTCTTTCCTCTTAAGCTATCTATGACTTGTGGAAACTGTAAAATATATCTCTGTAAGCAGAATTTAAACATTTGCTTCCTACTTGATCCATCTTGAATTCAGAAACTTGTGGACTATTCTTATTTTCATGGCACTAGAGTTATTTGCATTAAGTTTAATAAGCATCTGTTCTCTTTAGGATAGGACATAAACATTGGTTATACAACCAAGACTTTGATTAGAATGTCATATTTGAGAAAATGCATAAAATTATATATGACCAGATAGCTTTAAGGAACTAAGATTGATTTTACATAGCCAATAAAAGCCCTCAGGAAAAAAAAAATTAGCCTGGGGTTCAGGCTATTTTATGCATTTTCTCAAATATGACATTCTAATCAAAGTCTTGGTTATATAACCAATGTTCATGTCCTATCCTAAAGAGAACAGATGCTTATTAAACTTAATGCAAATAACTCTAGTCAAACCTTGTCTATAGGGTTCCCAGTAGCCTTTTAACTTGAATACAGAAGGTCTCTTCCTGGCAGACTCAGGAATCTCAGGATATACTGGGAACCTAAAGAAAGGAAGAATTTGCCTAATCCCATAGATAATTCAAGTGAAGTCTGATGGTGAATTCTTGGCTTGGCTTCTTAGCCTGGAAAGGCTTTTGAAAGTCTAATCTAAGGTTTAATCTAATACATTTAAGAAAAACAGGATTTTAAAAAGTCTAAACTATCAATCACTATTCTTGCTTTATTTATGTAAATAATCAAGACAAGTTTAATGAAACTAAACTTATTTTGCAAATAAATTAGTCCTACTCTGATTATCATTTTATATAAATTAGAGTAATTATAGAGAGAAATTATGTTTCAGTAGAAAATTATAATAAATCTTTATGGTTTGCAAATTCTAGTCCTGTTTCTTTTCTTTTAGGTTCTGTTATTTATCTATAAACCAAACTGGTCCCTCCACCCTTCTAGATCCCTTATTGTCTGTTAAACCTCTCCAAACTAGAATTTATAATTTTCTCCCACCCTTCAGATTTGGAATCACTAAGAACAAATACAGCCTTGAATCTGCCTGGAAGGGGCTATACTAGGTCCTCCTTACTAACCAGATAACAGCCAAACATTAGGAATTGAACCTTGAGTCCTCATTCCCCAATTAAAAGGGATTTGTTCAGTTATCTTGCAACCAAACAACAGCTGGAGATCTAAAATTAAGATTAATCAGAAAGTGCCCCACCGTAGATAGCAAGTGGCATCTATGGTGGGAAGTGCAGAATCCCAGGATCCCAGATCAATAAATATTTATTCCTTTTGCCTTTTTTTCTACTAGCTTTTGGTTTCCTTTAATGCATGGGAAGACAATGCTCCTTAACTCTTGCAACTATTGCTAAATCTACTGCTAAGGCCATAGTTGAACAATAGAAGTTTCTAGATTTTCTTACTAAGGTGGTTTTAAGTAATAGAATCACTTGAGATTATTGTTTTTAGATCAACACCCCTAGTATTGTAGCAAATATAATAATTTAACAAATTGATCTCCCTTCAGGTACATTTTTTTTTATTTATTTGATACCAACTGGTTCAATTCATAAGGGTCTTGACTAAAAAGCATACTTCAGTTCCTTGATATTATCCTCCAAATAGTTATCATTGGTGTTCCATGTTTTCATAAAGGTCTTAAATGCATGTTTACAGCCTTCAGTAGTATATCAGATAGTCTCACTCTGCTTGGAAAAACATAAACAAGTTGGACAATGAGATGAAGAGAAAAAACATTTCTTTAATGGATCTGAAAATATGAATATCTTCTATAATACTAAAAGCATAATATTCTAATTAGACCAGATAGTCAAATGACTTTCTGAATGAAGCTGGGACTGTGAGGGTTGAGCTCCTTGCATGAATTTTGTGCATCAGGCCTCCAGTATGTTTCATAATGAGACAAGAGCATCTTAACTCAGTGGTGACTAAAAATGGCATTGATACCAAATTTTTGGTCAGACTCTCACATATGAGAAAGTGACCAAAAGGGAAATTGTTAAATTAAACAAAGAGACAATTAGACTAATATGGCTCGAATGCTATGAAAATCTACATAAGCAAACCAAAATTTAAGCCTGTAAATGTCTCAAGGTTAAGAAATCCAAACAGTAAAGAATACCAATCACAAGTAGCCAACTAAACTATGCTTTAGGCAGTCATTAGTTGCCTTATTTTATTGTAGGAACTATTTATGGAACCAAGTGAATACTTGAAATATTGAGGAAGGTTGTCACTGTTAAGTACATTGCTATCTAACTACTACACTGTATATCTGAAACTAATCTATACTAATAAAAGAAAAAGATGAAATTGACCATACCTCTGAGATACCCACCAGCCAATCAGGAGTGAGCATGCAAATTAACCCAACAAAGATGGCAGATTAATTTGCATACATAGCCGAGGAGTAAAGACTAAAGACTGAAGACTGAAGAGGCTTGGCTTCTCCACTGTGGCCAGAGCAAAGGCCTACGTCCCAGGTGCTGGAGGAAATCCAGTGCCAACAGCCAGGAGAAGGAAGGCTTATTACACGAATCTTCATGCAATGGGCCTCTAGTACAGAATAATATTGCAAATAAATTGTAATTGAAAAATATGTTAAAAATAATTACATTATTTGCTTCTTCCTTTCTCTATAAAAGTCTCTGTCTGAGATCCGATTGGTAGAGAGCTTCTAACTACTTCTGGTTAAGTGTAGCCTGATTCAATCAATTTTGCTCAAATAAATTATTAAAGTTAAAAATATAAATAAGTAAATGGGGGAAGTGCAATATCTGTAATACTTCCAAAAATAAAGAAATAAAAAATAGATAAAATAAAATATGTAAGTAAAAAAAAATTATACTGAAACACAAAAATAAAATATATAAGTAAAAAAATATATATACTGAAACACAAAATAACTTTTTAAAGGTATAGCAAATTTGTTGATTATTATTTTATGCTTACTTTAAAAATCAAGTTGGACAATGCATAGACACATAGATCAGTGGAATAGAATACAAGAATCTAAAAAGAGATACCCATAGATGTTCAATTGATTTTTATATAATAGTTGTCAGATAATTCAATTTTGAAAATAGATTTTCAACAAATTGTTATAAAAGTTATACATTCAAATGTAAAAAAATGAAACTTGGCATTATATGGACAAATTAAACTGAAAAAGATAATAAACACATATAAAATTAATTAAGACTATAAAACTTCTTGAAAAAATAAAGGAAAAAATCTGTTTATTTGGGTAAATTAAGGTTGTCTTACATGAGGCATAGATCAAGGGAAAAAACAAAGACACAAACAACCGACATTGAAGACTAAATGAGGTACACTATACTGATCCCATAGACATAAATAAAAATATATGCATAAATTTTTTTTCTGTAAAAATCTAGAAGCAATAAAACCCCCAGGGGCAATAGGCAAACATGATGCAAAGATCTTGGTTTCAAATACAATTTCTCAATTAAAAAAAAAAAATCAGTGTGGTCCTTGGAAAATTGGCTAATACTAGGACTGGTGCAGGAAATACTCGTGGGTCTGGGACATAGTTTAGTGACTTAGAGAAATAGTGTCTGTCTCTCTTTTACACATGCACACACACACACACATACACACAAATACTTCATAATGGAGGCATGTCAAAGAAGCAGAGGAGGCTACTGAAAGAGCTCAAATCTTTAAGCCAAAAAATCAATTTAAAATGTTGTATTATAAGCAATCCTATCTAATAAAATAGTAATATGCAAATTGACTCCACTACACCCACATGCCCAGCAGCCAATCAGGAGTGAGTATCCAAATTAACCCAACTAAGACGGCTGCAGCCATAGAGTGAGCAGAAGGCTTGGGTTTCTCTGGCAATGGAGGAATCCATGCTTCCCACATCCCTGGGATAGCCCTAGAGCCCATTCAAGGCTACAAAATTTCAAATATAGAAGATAAACAAATCCCAACAAAAAGGCTACGGCCACAGAGCAAGCAGGAGGCTTGAGTTTCCCCAGCAAGGGAAAGCCAAGCTTTATACCAACCCTTTTCTGCACTGGCCTCCTCTCAAGGCTACACATTTTCAGTTATAGAGATAAATAAATCCCAGATACCAGGGCCTCCACTTAAGTTGGTGGGGGGTGCGGGGGGGAGCATGGCCAGCCTGCAAACCACCACAGGTCCCTTGCCCAGGCTGCCTCATGCCCCAAGGGAACCACCACCCTGATCTGGGACACCTTTCATGGCAAACCAGCCAGCCACTACCTGTGCACCAGGCCTCTATTCTATCTAATAAAAGAGAGGTATGCAAATTGACTGTCACTCAGATACACAAGATGGCTGTCCCCAAGATGGCCAGCAGGGGGGGGGCAGTTGGGAGTGACCAGGCCTGCAAGGGAGGGCAGTTGGGGGCAATCAAGCCTGCAGAGGAGGATAGTTGTGGTGACCAGGCTGGCAGAGGAGGGAATTTAGGGGTGATTTTGCCTGCAGGAAAGGGCAGTTGGCAGGGGGTCAGGGGTGGTGTGGCCCATTCCTGCAGGCGAGAGCAGTTGGGGGGAATACCAGGCCTGCAGGGGGAGACAGTTAGGGGCATTCGGCTGGTAGGGTAGCAATTAGGCATCAATCAGGCTTGTGAGCATTTGGGAGCCAGCAGTCCTAGATTGTGCAAGGGATCACAGATTAGAGAGGTTGTAGGCTGGGCTAAGGGACAACTCCTCCTCCCACCTTTAATGCCCCCTCTTTGTGTACCAGGCCTCAAATAATATACATAATCCCACACTTATATAATTAGATAATATAATAAATAAATGAGGGAAAAGACAGAGGTCCTGTGCATAAGAATTTAAAATAATTTATGTAGATACTCTGTCCTTAGCAGAGTCTCTTTATTGCTCACCTAAAAACTTCCTTCCAAAGAATATACTATGGAAATAGAGAGGAAAAAGTAACTTTAGAGTGGAGAAATCTGACAAATACCACCTCAATCGAGTGATCAAGCTTTATATTAACAGTGACAAGCCACGTCTATAGTATATGTTTTTCATGTTATTTGATGAAAATAGCACTTTATCTTTGTGGACTTTCTTCTTCAAACATATAAATCTTCTTATATTTGCTCTAGTTTTGCCCTTTTCAGGATATGTATGGGATCATATATATGTGTTCTTTACAGACTGGCTTCTTTACTTAGCAATCTGAATTTAAGGTTCATGCATATCTTTTAGGACAAATTTACTTTCATTGCTACATAATATTTAATTGTATTGATGTACCTGTTTGTTAATCTATTCACCTATTTGTAGATATTTTGTTCGCTTCTAGTTCTTGATAATCATGAATAAGACTGTTTAAATACCTACGTGCAGTTTTTGCATGCACATAGGTTTTAAATCAGTTGGCTAAATGCCTGGAAGTGTGATTACTTGGTATGATCTTCCTTTCCAATCTATGTCTTCAGGAATTTGTCATGCTCAGTGCACAAGAAAAGCAATTGTTTGATTTTAGAAGTAAGGTTTTTGTATAGAGAAAATAATGTTGTTGTACCATACACTTTGTAAGTGATGCTTATTTTTTTGTAACTAATAAAATGTACCTTTTTTCTTTAAATACTGTTGAAAACAATCTGTTAAACATTATCTTATGATTTAAAAATTATTTCAAAGTGGATTGATAATATCTTTCTGTGTTTTTTATATTCAGTATATCTCTTTAGATTTATTTTTTCTCTTCACATTGCAAAAACTCTGCTTTAAAAAAATTATAATTTAGTGTTCTTGGAAGTGTGTTACTTTGTTCCTCCATCCTAAATCCATTGTATTTAATCCAGAATACTGATTTTTATACCAGGTCTACCCTTTATTCTTCTATCTAGTTTGATTTCCTAATTCTTACATTTCATATATTAATCATTCATATTTAACCTCCATATTATAATTAAGCATAACTTCAAGTGACATTCCTAAAGAAACACAAGGGTGTCCAAAAATTTCGTGTTTAGATTTTAAATGCGATTCAAAAGTATTTGTTTAAATTTTATTTTATTTTATTTTATTTTATTTTTTTTAGCAGGCTTAAATCACTTTATTTTTCTTGTATAAAATTATGTGGTGGCCACAGCTGGAGCTTGGGTCCTCTGCACAGAAACTCTGGTGTTGTTCTTTACAAGATGGTCAGTGAATTCCTGATAGGGAGACTTGGTGAACAGTCTCTTTCCAGAGATCCGGGGCGAGATAGCTGTAGGTCTTGGAGATGGCATCAAAGGTGGCCTTGGCGAAGTTGCCCAGGGTGGCAGTGCAGCCCCTGGCCGAGGTGTAGCAGTCATCAATACCAGCCATCATCAGCAACTTCTTAGGCACAGGGGCTGAGACAATGCCCGTACCCCTGGGGGCAGGGATGAGACGCACCAGTACAGAGCCACAGCGGCCAGTCACCTTGCAAGGAACCGTGTGGGGCTTGCCGATCTTGTTTCCCCAGTAGCCTCGCAGCACAGCCACAATAGAGAGCTTGGCCAGGATAATGGCTCCACGGGTGGCAGTGGCTACTTCCTTTGAGCACTTAACACCCAGACCAACATGTCCATTGCAGTCCCCAATGGCGACAAGTGCCTTGAGCCGGGTCCTCTGGCCAGCACGTGTCTGCTTTTGCACAGGCATGATCTTTAACACCTCATCCTTGAGGGATGCCCCCAAGAAAAAGTCAATGATCTCGGATTCCTTGATGGACAAGGAGAATAGATTTCTTCGAGGGATTTGATCTTCATGTCCTTGACCAGGCGGCCCAGCTTGGTGACAGGGATCCACTCCTTGTCCTCGGCCTTGCCTCCACGAGCTCCGCGGCCTCGGCCCCGGCCCCGACCCCGGCCGCGACCCCGGTCCCGGATGCCGCTACCAAATCCTCCACGGAAGCCGCTGCGACCTCCCATTCCTGGACCCCCGGGGCCTCCAGGCCCTCCCGCAGCACCGGAGTCATCCGCCATTTGGTGTTTCTTCGGAAAAGAAGCTATTTGTTTAAATTTTAAATTCAAAACAATTGCTCTAACTGAATTTTAAGATATTACTTTATTGTTGTGTAGGCCTCTGCATTAATTTTAAGAAGCCCAAGGTTGGTATCATGTTTGTTATTTAACTTTCCTTTCTCTAAGCATTTTTAAATCTTTGATGATATAAAATTACCCAAAGATATGTAGTGCTATGAGTGCATGATCATGCTTTCTCAACATGGGTATTTTTAAAATCATTTTGTTGGGAACTTTAGCTCTTCAATCTGAGAAAGAAATCCACCCCCCCCAAAAAAAAAAAAATAAAAATAAAAAAGCAGGAGGGTTTTATTATTTATTTAATTTTTAAGATTTTTCAGATAGATCTGACTCCCTTATCTAATCATACCTATTGCACAAGTGGATCTTTGCTCCTCATAGCAAAGGATACCTGTGTTCCATTTCTATTAGCTCCTGCATAAATCCCTAGAGGAGTGACAACTCTTTGCCTGTCAAGTTTTCACATTGAACACCAGCTTCGACAACAAAAGTAAAGCCCCCAAATAGTTAAGAACTTTCCATTTTATAATTTAAAAACTATATTAGAGCAAAATTTACTGCTCAATATTTTTTCATTGTTTTTCAGTTTAGGACTTTTAGAATGAAGATATATTACTCATGAATGATTAAATGTGTAACAGACTGTAAAAAGTATGCTGTTCCCTAAATAAGTATTTAATGTATTATTGACATTATGCTAGTGCCCTAAAGTATGACTAGAATTGGCTTTGTACTTTTTACAAAATTATCATCATTATTTAATAAATTTCTTGAAGGGTATAACAATTAGTTTTAATGTTTGCTCATTTTTTTTTTTAAATATATTTTTTTATTGATTTCAGAGAGGTAGAGACAGGGAGAGATAGATAGAAACATGGATGATAGAAGGAATCATTGGTCATCCGTCTCCTACATGGCCCCTTCTGGGGATCGAGCTTACAACAGGGGCAAGCTCCCTGACTAGTAATTAAACCCAGGACCTCTTAGTTCATATGTTGACACTTAATCCATTGAGCCATTTTAGTTGGGCTTTGCTCACTTTTAAATATGAAGAGATTTTTAAAGACGAGGGATGATGAGAATGAGAATTGTTAGGAAAATTTCCCTCATTATGGTTAAATTGCAAGAATCACATTTATGGCTGAACTGTAAGAATCACATGATTTATGACCTAACATATATCCATTAAGAAAATAAATAGCATGGCACATAGCATATAAAATTTAGAACCAGAAAGATAATTTAATTAGACCAACATATTTTGTGGTAATGATTAAATATTTCCAAGTGTATTTAGTAAAAATTTTACTGTTTCTATTACTTATGTTTGGGAATCATTTTAAGATAGTGTGTTTCTTTTCTTTTCTTCATCCATTGACCATTTCTCTACCCAATCATCTAGTATTATAGTCTTCTTATTCCATTGTCTAAGGGGAGGTGCCTGGAAAGACAAGAAGCAGAAATTGCCTCCATGCCATCCTAATTAACATTTTCAGATTCTACGTCAGATAGAAGAGAGAAGCAAGAATATAGAACTGAAAAATCGGCTATCAAAAATCTGAATAGAAAGGATTAACTTTAAAACGATTTCTACTAGTTGAGAAAAAGATAGAGTTCTCTGGGACCCCATTGTACATGCATTGCATAGCAGAACTCAAATGGGATGACAAGGCCCAAAGAAGAGAATGGCAAAAGGATTCAGTTCACTAACGGACATCCTGAGTTTCAGTCATTCTAAGCTTGCGAAAAAAATTCAGTGTTTCAAACATTATATAACCAGTGGAATTTTTTTAATCCCGAAGAGGACAGAAATAATGGAATATAGGGATGACAGAACCTAAGGAACATTCCCATCCTACCAGCCCACACTCTTTATTGAACACTGTGTAAGCTTTACATCCTTACTATACACTGCTGTGATGAAAAAGGAGCTATATTGAGTCACTGTTTTAGAAATTTACAGTATGACACCTTGGACATTTAGATAAAAACATGATCTTAGTAGTCTTGTTGAGGTCTCATCTTTACTTTTCTTGAGGGACCTTTAAAATAACTATTCACAGCTGAGCCCTGGAAAAGTTACTGACTTCCACCCCAACACCTGGTAAGTAGTAATTGCTTGCTACTCTGCTTTCTCTTTCCTGTTCAGTCCAGGCCTGGGACAGGGGACTGCTCATCATCCAACTCATGGTACCCCTGCAACCCACGGCCTCACTGGCTTCTGGGATGTGTGACTTCAGTTTTTTTGTGTGAGTGTCCTGAAACTGTGCTTTCAATCAAAATGACCTTGGGGTTTTTACTTCACCAAAATGGGTTCTTAGATACTGAGGGATTTCCTTGCCAATCCAGTGTGGGTGGTTTATGCCTCCTCATTCAGCAGGTCACAATCTGCATGATCTTACTCCAATAAACCTGCTACAGGGCTCCAACACTTCTTTTTCAAAAGTTATGTCTCTAAATGCTAATTGTGAAGCAGGAGAGAATTGTATGTTGTGCATAGTATCACTTTATGTATAATTCATTTCATAATTCTAGCAGCATCCTATGGCAAAAAATGCAAACTCAAGTACTTTTGCCCACTTGAATTTAGTGGAAAGGGTAAACATAAGATTTCCAGTCAGAAGACCTCATCTCAAATCCTGTCTTGTTGCTATTAATATCAATGCCTTATGTATCATTTCTCATCTCAGAACCGTTTTCTGTACTTATAAAATTACAATAATTCCAAATTTTCTTATTTGCCTTAAGGATTAATTGGCCAGGTGCCTCAGTTGGTTAGGGCATCATCCCATATACCAAAATGGTTTTGGGTTCTATTATGGTCAGGGCACACACCTAGGTTGTGGGTTCAATCTTAGGTCTGGTGTGCATGTGAGGATTAAAAACAAACAAACAAATGATTTTGTGAATGATTTATACATTTTGTTACATTGTGATAAATGATCATGAAGTGGAGTATTTTAATAATTAAAGATGTTTTGAGAAACATTTTTCTTTGATGTTATTAGACAAAATAAAACTATAATTAAAGATGTATATGATTTATGAAGAAATACTTAATAACTAATATAGTATAGGCTATTTAAATGAAATATTTACAGTACTTATTTAAATATATTATAATTAAAAAATTAATTTAGCATGTTGTATTTCATTGATATAATGATTCACAGAATATTTTCAAGTTCAAAAGAGTAAAGTTGCAAAAAACCTGTTCTCATTTCATGGGAAGTTTAAGTAACCCCAAAAGGATACAGTGTACACAAGACATTTTACACCATTTGATAAATTTATTGAATTGTGATATTATGCATATTAATATTAAAAACCTCAAAATTAAAAACAAATAAAAATTATAAGTAGTGTTATTAAGAAATTATATTGTTATCTATACCTTTGGTGTATGATTAGAACTTGAGGTTTTTAATAAAACTACATCTAAATATATTTGATACTAGAAGTCCAGTGCATGAAATTAGTGCATGGGAGGGGTATCCTCAGCTCAGCCTGCACCCTCTCCAATCCGGACCCCTTGGGGGATGTCTGACTGCTGGGTATTGTACCTAAATGGGCAGTTGGACATCCCTTTCACAACCTGGGATGGCTGGCTCCTAACTGCTCACCTACCTGCCTGATCATATCTAACTACCCCTCCTGCCAGCCTGATCACCCCTACTCTGCCTGCTGACCTGATAACCCCCAATTAACCCCGCACTGATCTGGTCAACCCCAGTATTATAGTCTTTTTTATTTATTTCAGAGATATAAATAACTTATTTATTCCAAATTGTTGAAATAAATAAAAAGCCAGGTTGCCCCTTACTGCCCTCCCTTGCTGTCCTGGTCACCCACAACTGCCCTTACCTGCCAGCCTGGTTGCCCCCCAACTGCCTCCCCCCCTGCCAGGCTGCTCACCCCACAGAGCCTGCTGTCTAGTTGTTTGGTCATCCCTCACTAACTCTCTGCCAGTCTGGCCGCTCCCTCCAACTGCCCCTTATGCTGGCCTGGTCACCCCCATTCCTCCCCTGCTGGCCTGGGTGCACCCTCTGCCAGCCTGCTTGCCCCCACTGCCCCCCCACCAGCCTATTCACCCTAACCATCTCTGCCTTGGCCCTGCCACAATGGCTTTGTCTGGAAGGACGTCTGGTCTCCCGGTCTAATTAGCATATCATCCTTTATTAGTATAGATAATGTTTTAATCAAATAAGATTTTTACAAATTATTAATTAAATGAAGATGATTTAAAAATGTAGGTATTATGTGGTACATGCTATGCTGTTTTATACAATGTCAGAAGTATACCTTGAATAAAACAGTTTTCTTGAGTCATCATTTCTATTTGTTTCCGGAATAGAACTTTTTCTCTTAATTCAGCACTCAGCAGTACTGTGAACATATTGATCTGTAATCAACTGCTGACACAGTTATTTGGCTTAAGCCATATATTTCCTGAACTGAAAACACAGCATTATGACAACCATATATAAAACTGTTTCTAGTGCACAGAAAAACTCATTGCAAACACTTTATCTAAGTGACAATTTTATCTGCAGTTTTCTTTCTTCAATTTGTTCAATAAACAGTGTGTATGCTAGTCACTATAAAAGTAGCTTATTACTATAGATCATCTTCTAAGACAAAATTAATTTTGCATTTCCTCATTTATAATAAGAATTTTAATAAATTTAAGAATCTTATAATAGCCTATATTTAATATAGTTTGATTGTAGAGGATTAACATTTTGAGTATTAATTTATCAGCAGTATCAGGGATTCATTAACTTAATTATTGTACACATTGTTGCAGTTCAAATATTTTATTATGCATTAGATGTGTGGAGTCAATTATTCTTCAATATTTTAGCATACCAATAAACAAATATAATGAAAAAATATTAACATGTATAATTGTGGTAGTTTTAAGTGGTTATGCTTTACTTATACATGTCTTTCATAATGTGGTTCTTTTCTAAGGCTTTGAAATAGAGAGCTAAAAAGCATATATACATGCCATGTATCAAGTACCATGCTTGGTGCTTAAGAGTTCATGAAAATAAAGAGAATTTTCATACATCAAGTGCCTGATGACTTCTATGATAACTGTACATATAAGAAATAATATTGGTATAAAGAAGACATAATTCTCTGATCATGAAAGCCTTCCTGAAAAGAGAGCAGATTTTGCAGTTAAACCTGATTTCATTTATAGATGTAGAGAAGTACCTTCCATAATGCAGAAAATTAATGTATGAAATTACTGAATTACTGACATTGTTTTCTGAGTTTCCTGATGCAATCTGACCATGTTTTCTACTACATGATTCTATTTTTTACTCAAATACATTGTTATAAAATCCCTATCATGTAATTGTACATATTTTAAATGATATTTTTTAAACAGAATTATACAGAGTGATTCTTTCAAGAATGACAATAAGTGCTGCATTTTTTTTTCATTTTTTATATTTCAATTTACTTTTCCTCGAATTTAACAACAAAAAATTGAAGTGAAACTGAAGGAAATGGAATTCACCACATTTTTATTCAGAAGACATAGGTTTTTTTTTAGTCGCTCCTGATAGATTTTTCTAAAATTAAGAAACAAGATTATGAAGGATTTTGAGGCTTGATTCCATGTTTGGTAACTACATGTTCCAATTTGGGACAGTTTCTACTATGTTTTTTAAAAAACATTTTTTTAAATTTATCTTTATTGTTGAAAATATCACAGATGTTTCCTTCCCCCCCTCATTGACCCCTCCACCCTGTTTCTGCTCCCTCCTCAGGTCTTCATTGCACTATTGTCTGTGTCTGTGAGTTATACATATTTGAATATAAGTTCTTTGGAATACTGCATAATTAATGTGTGATGCATGAAAATATTAATATATATATATATATATATATATATATATATATATATTTCAGAAAAATAATCCAATATGCTAGATAATTACACATCTTAAAATAAAAATATTTACCCATAGGTAAAAAATATAGAAACTTCTGGAACACCAGAAATTAAATGAATCATAAGTTCAGAGATGTGTTTGGTCACTGAACCTGGGATGTCCGCAAATTTCTGTTTCCTTTGTAATTGTGCTTAATGTCTCTCACAGATGGTGCGGGGTATGTTGCGTAGAACACAGAGAAAGTCTAGAATTCAAGGAAATGACACTTCATCCAATAATGATAAAGGTTAATATATTCCATAGATGAACTGAAAAACAACAACAACAAAACACTCTATCAATGACCATAATTAGATAGTTTTTTGGTGGGAGAAAAGAAAAGGAAAAATAAAAATTCCCAGCAAATGCCTCATTAAAACTTAAGTGAATCCTGACTGAACCTACAATGAACTGAGTGACCTAAAAATGTCAAAGCATAGTTTGTAGTTTAAGTGAACTCAATTTGTAATTACATCAAATACCAGTAATTTCTGCTATACAATGTATTTTCATACTTCTATGGGACAGGGCAATACCAAGTCATATGATCATAATAAAAATTACTTTTAAAATTTATTTAAAAGTCACCATGTACAAAAATAAGAAGTAATATAAATCATGCATATATAAGTATAGAGCAAAATCAGATTTAAAAAAGTAAAGATAATGAAAAATGTGATACTGCATATGAAATATATAGTGGCGGTATGTTCAAAGAAATAAAGTAAATATCAAAAATATGATGAAAATACAACACCTAATCTAACTAAATACCAGGCAGAACTTTAAAAGAACAAATGAACTTCTAAAAATTACAAATGTAAGAAAGGTAATTAGACACTAATATATATATATATATATTTAAACTGGAGAATGACCACAAATGGGAATGAAATTAGTAAACCTGACAATAAAACTGAAGAAATTAAACATGATATGAAATATTAAAAAATGAATAAATTAGAAATTATTAGAGAGAGGGGGAAAGGCCCAGAGATTAGAAGGAGAGGATTTTAAATGTCTAGTTAGCTTGTGGGAAAAAGTCGATTAAGAAATGGGAGGAGGTGCTATTCCAAAAAAATAATGTTTATTCCAGAATTGTTAAAATACAAATCAGGAAGTGCAAAGAATTGAAAACAGGATTAAATTAAAAAAAAAAAACTCCCTCAACCTGTTTATGAATATTTTAAAATTATATAATTAAATTACATTGAACTACATTTATTTTAGTCAGAGGGATGTGGTAGTTCAAGTATAATCAACTTAAAAGTGAAAACATATCTCATTGGCTAATTTTTAAGAAAAATAAATATAATTGTTGTGTGATCCTGATAAAATGCATCAGTGAAATGCGTGGCATGTCTGAAGTCTTCCTTTAACCAAAGAGTTGGGAAAAGGGAAACAGGGGATATCTCCTCTAACTCCTGTTTAATACCTCAGGCATGCAAAATGGAAACCTTTCAAATTACCAAAACCCATTCAAGTTGATAATTTAAAAAATATGACAGTTGGGGTAGGGAGAGGTGCCAATTAGGATATCTCAGGTAATTAACTGGCCAGAATTAATTATAGAAAAGATGACATACACCTGAGCCTCTGGGAAAAAAACTGTGATTGTCACTCACCATCCATTGACTAATTTGATGAAGTTTCAAGTACATTTGAAAGGGATTTGTTTGCTTGTTATTGAGTTTTCATTAAAACCCCTTCTATTACAGAAGACTATAATATATTCTGAGCTGAAATAAGCTTCATGTCTTGGCATTTCCCTCATTAAGTGAAAAAATGTATTAGAACATAAATGACATTGGTTAACACTGGAGTATTTGATACTACCTGAACTGGTAGTTGCTGCCAAATTTTTTGGCTGAGCCAACAGTAGATACCCCTCAGGAGTTACTTAATTCCATAGCCAAAGTGGTCCCTTTCCATGATCAGTTATTCAAAGATGCCAATCAATCGACATGGTTGACAGAAGGGTAAATCAAAGGTACTTGATGTTAAAAGCAATTGCATTGCAAATAGTTGATAGTTGCTCTTTGAAGGGAAAGAGAACTAGATTCACACAATGGATATAATTAAAACTGGTGTGTCTATGTTTATAAGAGGAGCTAGATAATAACAACAAAGTAATGATAAAGATTTTTTATGATTCTTGGACAGTGGCCACTAATTAATGAAAAAGTGAGGTATTTTGTTATGATAAGCTTTATGAAAGTAGAAAGAGAAAAATAAATAGAATAAAAATAGAAAGAGAAAATCAAATGATCATGTTGTTGGCCATTAATATGGAGAAGAGGATGGATGGAAACCAGTAAGTGCATGCTTTCCTTCACTGTTTGGAAGTTGTCCCAAGGGGCCAAAATATGTGACCAAACAGGCATTCAAGAAATGACTTTTTACACACAAGAAGAAAAATAACTGTGCTAGATGATAAAGATTGGGGTGGACCTTTTTCTTAATGTCCAGTGTACTTTGTCATAAAATTTGGTGCAACATGTAAAAAAACAAAAGGAAAGAAAAGAAAAAGAAATGACATTAATGGGATAATAAAAAATTGTATCTCACAATTTTTATCAGAAGCTCCAAAGTAACTAACAATCATTTTGTTAACTAAAAAGATGAATAGGGAGGAAAGGTTTGTAGACCATAGCTGGCAGGAGGTACCTTTAGAAATCCATTTCGGCCCAATTAGTATAAATAGTACATATGGCTATGCCCACAAGAGATTTGGGATCCAGATTTAACTGATTTTTTCCATTGATTTATTGCCAGTCAAGGATAATATCTGTTATAGACAAGGCCACTTGTTTGGAAGGCCAAAAATAATACTAATGTGATTCAAATGAATATATTTTGCAATGGTTTTAGTCCAACTCATACTGTCACTGCTATTAGTTGTATATTTATATTATAACTAGAGGCCTGGTGCATGAAATTTGTGCAAGAGGGTGTGTGTCCCTCAGCCTAGCCTGCACCCTTTCCAATCTGGGACCCTTAGAGGGATGTCTGACTGCTCTAGTAGGATCGGGCCTAAATGGGCAATTGGACATCCATCTAAGGATCCCAGAGGGATCATGATAGGATCTGGCCTAAATGAGCAGTTGGACATCCCTCTCACAATCCAGGCCTGCTGGCTCCCAACTGCTATCTGCCCACCTTCCTGATTGCCTCTAACCACTTCTGCCTGCCAGCCTGATTACCTGCTAACCAATCCACTGCCAACCTAATTGATGCCTAACTGTTCCCCTACCAGCCTGATTGTCCCTAACTGTGCTCCCCTCCAGGCCTGGTCACCCCTAACTGTCCTCCTCTGCAGGCCTGGGTATCCCCCAACTACCCTTCCCTGCAGGTCCTGTCACCCCCAACTTTCCTCTCCTGCTGGCCTGAACACTCCAAACTACCCTCCCTTGCAGGCCTGGTTCCTTCCAACTTCCCTCCCCTGCTGACCATCTTGTGTCCATATGGGGACAGCCATCTTTGATCACATGAGGCCACCACTTTGTATGTTGGAGTGATTGTCAATTTGCATATCACTCTTTTATTAGATAGGACTAGAGGCCTGGTGCATAGATTCATGCACATTAAAAGGAAACTAATTAGAACAAATATTTTAGAGGTATGGAGGAACTGTGGGAGGTTGACTCTGGGGCATGTCCAGCCCATCTCACTGAATCCCAACTGGTAAACCCAGCAGTAACTTGACATATTTGTTGGAGCGTCTACCCCCTGGTGGTCAGAGTGTTTCATAGCAACTGGTTGGGCAGTTGAATGAGCAGTCAGACACTTAGCTTATTAGGCTCTTATTATATAGGACTAGAGGCCCAGTGAACAAAATTTGTGAACAGGTAGGGTCCGTAGGCCTGACTGGTGAGAGGGGCTGATCTGTGTGTGGGGTGACCAGTGAGACAATTGGGAGGCCCTTGCTGGTACCCACCTTGGCCAACCTGGCACCGCCCACTGGCCAGCTCTGTCCCTACTATTGGCGCTGGTCACCTCCCTCTGAGGGGCAACTGGTGGAGCTATTGGGGAGCCCCTGCTGGCACCCATCTTTGCTGGCCTGAGGCATGCTGACAGGAAACCAGTAAGTGCAGCTCCTGCATTGAGAGTCTGCCCCATTCTGGTCAGTGAACATCATAGCTACTGGTCATTCCACTGGCCATTCTTCAGTTTGGTTGACTTGCATATTAGGCTTTTATTATATAGGATTGGTAATATTAATTTGATTTATTTAAAGATTAATAACACTATTTAATGATCAAATGTATTGGGAGACAGAATTAAAATTCCTACAGGATCATTTTCTAATGGAAGCTGATTGACAAAATCAAGAATAAAGGTATATAAGAATCATTTAATTGTTATATTAAGTCAACTTTTCTAAAGGTCAAATTAGTAAATGACAATAAGTAAAAAAGCAGTCAATCTGGGCATGATTATGAAAACATTTAGGCTTGAACTTTTATTTGGTAAACTTAAATGCATATTTAAAGCAATATCTACACCTTATTGGAAGATGCAAATAACTAATATGTGGCCTTTTGTTTATTTTGTTCTATACATACTGTAACACATGCAGAAAAAAAATATTAAGGCGCAATTTACATTTATAGTCAGCAAGATGGATTATGTAAAGCAGAGTTAATTTACAAATGGACTGTGACAATGTCTTGTTTTTCTCTGATGATTCTTAAATGATTGCTACTGAGTCTTCGTGGTCAAGATAAGAATCAACTGGCTAACTAATATTACTTAATGACCTATTTAAAATAAAAAACTCCCCTGGTAGCATTCAGGGTAAACTTGTTTATTGATAGCTTGCATTTAGTGTCACTAGTTAGAACAAATTATATTATAAAATCAGGTAGGCAAATTAAGGAGAAATCATTGGTTTATAGGTATAGTTCTGGTTTTCTATAATTTTTCTAAAGCCCAAGATAATATTGCACATATTTTTTCATTTATTATTTCATGTTCCGCCTGCCTACTTCAAACCAGCAATAAGTATAGTTACACATTTATCTAAGTATTGAAAGTATATTTTCATTAATTTGCCTTGAAAATAATGTGCTATAAATGAACTTATTTTAACATTAACCACTTTTCATTATATCTTTACATACTGCTTCTGCCCATTTTATTCAAATAAATAAATCATTAATATGTGAGATATTTCCATGGGCTTATATTTTTTCATTTCATGAATTTGATCTATTATTGTTCATTCTTTAAATGTTTTTATTGATTTTTAGAGGGAGGAAGAAAAATTGATAGAGAGATAGAAACATCATAAGAAAGAGGAACATCATTGATTGGCTGCCTTCTGCACACCCCCTACTGGGGATTGAGACCACAATCTGGACATGTGTCCTGACTGGGAATCGAACCCATGACCTCTTGATTCTTTGGTCAGTGCTTAACCACTGAGAAACACCTGCCAGACTACTGTGCATTTCTTTTCTTTTTTTCTTTTTCTTTTTTTTTTAATATATTTTATTGATTTTTTTACTGAGAGGAGGGGAGAGGGATAGAAACTTATAAACATCAGTCAGCTGCCTCCTGCACACCCCCTACTGAGGATGTGCCCACAACCAAGGTACATGCCTTGACCGGAATCAAACCTGGGGCCGATGATCTATCCACTGAGCCAAACCGGTTTCAGCTTTTCTTATTGTTTAAAGTATCACATATGTCTCCTTTTCCTCAATTGACACCCCCTGCCACTCCCCTCCTCCCCCCCAGGAAAAGCTCCCACCACCCTAGTGTCCCTGTACATTCGTCATTATGATATGTGTACATATAAGTCTTTTGATTGATCTTTTACCCACCTACCGTCTCCCCTGCCTTCTTTCTGAGGTTGGATGGTCTGTTCAGTGTTTCTTTGTCTCTGGATCTACTTTTATTCATCAGTTTATGTTGTTCATTATATCCCACATATGAGTGAGATCATGTGATATTTATCTTTCTCCAACTGGCTTATTTCCCTTAGCATAATGCTCTCTAGGTCCATTCATGTTGTTGTAAATTGTAAGAGTTCCTTCTTTTTTTTTACCACAGCGTAGTATTCCATTATGCAGATGTACCACAGTTTCCTAATCCACCCATCTGCTGATGGGCGCTTACTGTAGGCTATTTCCAAATCTTAGCTATTGCAAATTGTACTTCAATGAACATAGGAGTACATATATTTTTTCTGATTAGTGTTTCTGATTTCTTGGGATATATTCTCAGAAGTGGTATTACTGGGTCAAATGTGAGTTCCATTTCTAATTTTTTGAAGAAACTCCATACTTTTTTCCGCAGTGGCTGAACCAGCCTGCATTCCCACTGGCGGTGCAAGAGGGTACCTTTTCTCCACATCTTCTTCAGCACTTGTCATTTGTTGATTTGTTGATGATTGCCATTCTGACAGGTGTGAGATAGTACCTCATTATTATTTCTGTGTATTTCTCATTATCATTTTCTTATTGCTCACCTATATTGTTCCTCCCCCTTCCTTCCTTCCTTCCTTCCTTCCTTCCTTCCTTCCTTCCTTCCTTCCTTCCTTCCTTCCTTCCTTTCTTTCTTTTTTCCTCCCTTCTTCATTCCTTCCCTCCTTCCCCATTCTCTCTTTTTTAAAAATGTAATCCATATATTTTGTTTAGAAATTTTATACTCCTCTAAATACTGGAACTCTTGTCTTTTTCTATGCATTATGAGCACACAATTTCTCTCTCTAAAAAAAAAAAGTATATGCAGACACCCACCTTGTTCAGGCAACAATGCATTTCACCTCCTGAATATATGTAGTAAAAAGTAATCTTACAAAAAATATAAAATATTAGGATGCAACTTGTTGGGAGATAGAAATACAATATGTGCTACTGGTTATTAAAATTATCTACTGGCTTATTCCTCACTTGAAAACATGTTTTTTTCTCAGAAATTCCAAAAAAAACCTTTCGTTTTTACTTTTACTTGTGGAATTAGCCCTAAACCGGCAGTCAGACATCCTTCTCACTACCTGGGACAACTGGCTCCTAACTGCTTGTCTGCTTGCCTGCCTGATCATCCTTAACTACCTCTTTCTGATGACCTGATCACACCTAACTGCCTCTGCCTTCCAATTTGATCGACCCCTAACTGTTCTCCCCTGCAGGCCTGTAGCCACTAACCACTTCCGCCTTAGCCCCTGCCACCATGACTCTGTCCACAAGGATGTCTGGAAGATGTCGGGTCTAATTAACATATTACCCTTTTATTAGTATAGATTGGCCATTCATATGTCTTATTTGGAGAAATGTCTATTCAAGTCCTCTGCCCATTTCTTAATTGGATTGTTTGGTGTGCTTTTTGGTGTTGGTTGTATAAGTTCTTTATAATTTTTAGTATTAACCTTTTATCAGATTTATTACTGGCAAATATATTCTCTCATAAATCAATATTTTTAACTTGAAAAAAAACATAATTTTCTTGTTATATTTTCTTTATACTAAAATGTTATGTTTAAATTATTTATGTGCCCCAGTGGCAACATCATGCACTAAATACAGGGAAAGTACTAGTAAACCCATATTATTTTAATATAAATCTTTAGCATAGTGGAAAACATTGTATAATTGTTTTTAAATTATTTTTTCTAGATGGCTTCTGGATCTTAATAAATCTTTTCAGGAAAAAGGTAAAATTATTCATGCATCTCCATTTTCTGAGTAAATGGCCTACAGTTAATCAAATTCTTAAGTTTCCTATTCAAACAAGAGTATGCACGTGTTATAGGGAGTGCTTGTACTTTTAAAAAATCATATTTTATTTCAATATTAGTTGATTTATTATCTCAATTTGAATATCCCACACATTTAATTGATAATTATTTTTGTCCTACTTATTGAGTAAACAAATGATTAAAAATATTTTTAGTACTGGAAGTATTAGCCATTGCAATTAGATAAGAAGAAGAAGTAAAAGGCATCCAAATTGGAAAAAAAGAAGTAAAGCTGTCCTTATTTGAAGATGACATGATTTTGTACATAACAAACCTGAAAGTGTCCATCAAAAAACTAATAAACTTAATAAATGAATTCAGCAATATAGCAGTATGCACAATTAATGCCAAGAAATCTATGACATTTCTATACACCAATAATGAACTTACAGAAAGAGAGACTAAAAAAGCAATCCCATTTACCATTGCACCAAAAAAATTAAGATACCTAGAAATAAACTTAACTAAGAGGGTAAAAGACCAACATATGGGAAACTATAAGACAGTGAAAAAAAAAAGATAGAGGAAGACATAAACAGATGGAAGAACATACAAATAACATACCGTGTTCATGGATTGTTAGAATCAATATCATCAAAATGTTCATACTACCTAAAGCAATCTATAGATTTAATGCACTCCTCATTAAAATACCAATGGCATATTTCACAGACATAGAAAGAGCTCTCCAAAAATTAATCTGGAATAAAAAAAAAATACCCGGAATAGCCTCAGCAATCCTGAGAAAGAAGAACAAAGTAGGTGGGATCTCAATACCAGATTTCAAGCTGTATTACAAAGCCATTGTTTTCAAAATAGCCTGGTGCTGGCACAAGAACAGTCATATAGACCAATGGAATAGAATAAAGAACCCAGATATCGACCCAAACCACTATGCTCAATTAATATTTGACAAAGGAGGCATGAACATACAATGGAGTCAAGATAGTCTCTTCAATAAATGGTGTTGAGAAAATTGAACAGATACATGCAAAAAAAATGAAACTAGACCACCAACTTACACCATACACAATAATTAACTCAAAATGGATACAGGACTTAAACATAAGATGGGAAATCATAAAAATACTAAAGGAATCCACAGGCAAAAAAATCTCAGATATATACCTAAGCAGTTTATTCACCCATAACGCTCCTAAGGCAATGGAAGCTAAAGAGAAAATAAATAAATGGGAGTACATCCAAATAAAAAGCTTTTGCACAGCAAAAGAAACCATCAACAAAACAACAAGAAAACCCACTGTATGGGAAAACATATTTGCAAATGTTATCACTGATAAAGGTTTTATCTCCAACATCTACAAGGAACTTATATAACTTAATAAAAGGAAGATAAAGGATCCAATAAAAAAATGGGCAACAGACCTAAATAGAACCTTTGTGAAAGAAGACAAGAGACATATGAAAATATGCTCAAAGTTACTAATTATCTAAGAGATGCAAATCAAAATGACAATGCGCTATCATCTTACACCTGTCAGAATGGCCACCATCAACAAATCAGCAAACGACAAGTGCTGGTGAGGATTCGGAGAAACCCTCGTACACTGCTGGTGAGAATGCAGACTAGTGCACTGCTGGTGGGAATGCAGCCACTATGGAGGACAGTATGGAGTCCTCAAAAAACTAAAAATGGAGCTCCCATTTGACCCAGTAATCCCACTTCTAGGATTATATACCAAGAAACTAGAAACACAAATCAGAAAAGATATATGCATCCCTATGTTGATAGCAGCACAATTATTAGAGATAAGATTTAGAAACAGCCTAAATACCCGTCAGCAGATGAGGGATTAGAAAACTATGGAATACTATGCTGCCATAAAAAAGAAGGAATTCTTATCATTTGCAGCAGCCTGGATGGACCTGGAGAGCATTATCTTAAGTGAAATAAGCTAGACAATGAAAGAAAAATACCACATGATCTCATTCATTTATGGAAAATAAAGAATATTATAATCTGGTGAATGAAAATATAGATAAAGAGGCAATAAAGCACTGAACAGGCTGCTAAATTACAGCAGGAAGGCCGGGGAGTGTTGGAGAGGGAGGGAAATAGAAGAACCAAAGGACTTGTATCCATACCTATAAGCACACCAATGGACACAAGACACTGGGGGGGGCAGGGTGGTGAGATGAGGGCATGCTACAGGGAATAGGGGAGGTTGGGAGAAGGTCAATGGGGGGAAAAAAGGAGATATATGTACTACTATATGTAATATTTTAAACAATAAAAAAGGAAACAAGTTATTATTTTTATTAAGTTAATATATTTTTATAAATATATATATGTATACATATATATGTATACATATATATTTTACAGTATTATGATAGTAGCAGACTGATAATAAGGCTAGTATTATGTGTATTCAAAATGCATTGCGTTCTTGGTTTTCTATCTGATGACAGGTATAAGATTTCTCTTGAACTAAAAGATTGATCAATTTCTTCATGCATTAGAGCCTTTAAGATTATAAAGAATCAAAGCCTGATGACTGATGGCATTCCTGCTGAGGAATTCAAAGGCCATGATGAGATAACACTGAAGTGACAGCAGAGTCTTTTTGCTCTACGTATGTAATACTTGATAGGAAGAGATTCAAAACTGCTGCTGGCATCATTAGCTCTGTGATATAAAGGTGAATTTTCTGACTGCATATGTGGCTATCTCCCAGTTACCTGAAAAACTGAGAAAGGGAAAACAATGTAAATGTATAATCACCAAATTTAGATCTTAACTATATTTAAATATTATAGTTTAGTTAAGCCACAAATTCAAATACTCTATCAAACCCATGAAAAAATTTAATGAGTAAAATTACAAAGAAACCAGGAGATAAATGAGACCATTGTGAATAATCTCACAGTGAATCATATTTTTAAAGTAACAATGAAAATTAGTTACACTATATGTTTTTGTTACCTGCCTTTTTAAATATTTTCAAAAAATTATAGAATACTAGAGGCCCATTGCAGGAAGATTCCTTAGGCGGTCTCTGCTGCCCCACCTGCTTCTCTCCTATCTCTGCAGCTCCGCCTGTTCCCACCTTCTCTGCTTCCTCCCTTCTCTGCCGCCCCACTTGCTTGCTTCTCTGCAGCTTTCCTCCCTTCTGCAACACTGGCACCCTTCTACACTGTCTTCAGTCTTCACTCTGCATCAGAATATGCAAATTAGCCACCATCTTGTTTGGATTAATTTACATACTTGCTCCTGATTGACCAATGGACATGGCTTGTAGGTGTAGTGGAGGTGTAGTCAATTTGAATGTTTCTCTTAGAATAAAAAGAAACATATGGGAGATTTTCAGAGGTTGGAGAAACTTCAATACCTTACATTTATTATACTTTATTCATTTATTTTTAAAATATTTTTATTCATTTCAGAGAGGAAGGAAGAGGAAGAGATAGAAACATCAATGATGAGAGAGAATCATTGATCAGCTGCCTCCTCATGCCCCACCTGGAGATTGAGCACGCAACCGAGGCATGTTCCCTTGACTGGATCAAACCCAGGACCCTTCAATCTGCAGAACAATACTCTATCAACCAAGCTAAACCAGCCAGGGCAAATTTGCTACATTTTAAATGGGTACTGAGATTGCCCAGCAGAAGTAAGTATATATATTTAATATCATTTTACTTTTAAAAATACATGTACATTTCAAATGTATGTTAGAGTTGTTTCATACTAGTGAGTGTGAAAGTTCTTTGTTAAGTATTTCTGTGATACAGTTGATTCCCTGTCAATTGCTTGCAATTGACTTTGATAGGGGCATTTTTATCATAGAAATAGCAAATGCCACAAATCAGTATTATTTTCCCCCTCTGTTTAAAGATTTTTAAACATTTATCAGCACATCCTTCTCTGAAAATAAATCTTTGTTATATTTATAAATGCCTTTTAACATTTTCCTTTTATCTTCACTATTTATCTCTCCTGATTTTTGTGAGGTATTTTGAATTAAAAAAATCATATTGAAAAGTATTAGTTTTGTTTAAATTTTAGCAAATTTAATAAGTATATAGATTAAAATATCAGGTACAATATGTGGAATCATGTAAAGTGATATTTTTAAAAATTTTAAATCATTTTTTTAATCCTTCTGTAACAAAAATGATAGAGATACAAGTGATTATCAGCTTTGTAACTAGAGGAGCAAATTATTGGCCAATTGACCATGATTTAAAATAGACAATATTTCTTGCAACATACACCTCGTGCTACTTGTCTCACCTCCATTGCTCTCTAGACTCTAACTCGCATAGTTTCATTATTGCTAGTCACTGATGTAAGAATTGCTTTCAAGCATATAGTTTTATCATTTACTCTGTGTACTCAGACAGTGTCATGACACAAAATAAAGGGCTTATATTTATATAAGCAAACTATGACTACTAGTTGCATTGCATATCTAAGAAAACAAGATTTGTTAGCAAAACAAACAGCCACATATCTTATTTATACATTTCTTGATTGGTTTCTAAGATTTTGTCTAAGATATTTGCACATTGGTTCATAGTGTCATTGATAGTTTATACCACTTTCTGGAAAGTTTCCCCATATGGAAAATATGTATGAATCTTTGATATGTTTTTAGATTATATATTTTTGCATATAAAGATATTCATATCTTGAATTTTCATATCTTCCTTTCTTAATTGAAACTTTTAAAATATGGACTAGTATATTTATTTATTAACTTCAGAAAGGAAGGAAGAGGAACAGAGAGACAGAAACATAAATGCCCAATTTCTTTTTCTTTAAGAATATGAAAATTTGTGTTTTGATTTTTTTTTTTGAGACACATGGTTCAATCATACATCAGAGATAGAATGACCCCTGAACAGTTCTAATGCTCAGAGCGGCTTTGAGTCTATATATTTTTCCCAATTATGCCAAGGGTGGTTCTTCCTCAAGCCCTACCCACTGTACTGCTGTGGGGAACTTAGTCCAAGTTCCTCCTTTATCCTCTGCTAATTGGCTACAGGTGTTGGATCCAAGCCCCTCTGCCTACGGCTGGACCTCCCTGGACATTGGATCCTAGATGGAGAAGCCATCAGAAGTTCTGGGTATGTAAGAATGAGTGTTTATTGCAGAATCCAGTGGTCACATAGCTATCACACAAGATAAAGTCCATACAGGCAGGCAGCCGGACACCTGCTGGTAAATACATATCTTTCCTACAAAGCAGCATTAATCTCTGTATCCACAACTATTATCTGAGCAGCTGCATGCTGCTCCTTTGACTCACCACCTCCTATCTTAGTGGTACCGAAGCTCACTGGTACCAACTTCTGCTGTCTCTCTTGCCCAGCACACTGGCTGGTTAACATGGTAGGTATATCTGAGCCCTCTGTGAACTCTTAGCCTTATATCCTAGCAGGATCAGCTCTCAGCACAATCTGAGTTCTCCTCTCTCCTGCACACAGAAACTCTATAGTGTCTGTGCCTGCTGCCTCTCTTCTCCACACTGTTCTTCACACTTCTAGTCAGTAATCTGTACATTACTCCAGAGACAAAAAATACTAGCTGCCAACAGTGACATCAATCATTTGGGATGCAGAAGGGCAAAGCGTACCGTGTGTCCTTGCATCCCTCATGGTATCTTGGCCTTGGCCACTCCGATTAGGCTCATGTTCAGAGTAGCCCTGGACTTTCTGGTTGTATTGACAACAAGACCTCTGTGCTCCCATTGGCCTTGACTATCCAGGGACCTTGGTGTGTTTCCCACACTATAGTTTTCTTGAATTTTCCTATTTATATGTGAATTTTAATAGGTTTGGTTTCTTAGTAACTGTCTTTTCAGTTGCATGTACTTTAAGATATATGGTTCCTTAATACTTCAGTTAGCCTAGAAATCTGTACCATGTTGCTAAATTCATTTTAATAGAACATGAGGAATGCCAGAAATACATAAAAAGTATAGTAAGAATTATAATTTGAACAATTTTCAGTAGAAATATGCAGTATGAGTATATTCTTAGAATGTTTTAGGTTAGAGTGGGAATTCAGATACATAAAATATTTTAATACTAGGGGTCCAGCACATGAATTCATGCACGTTGAAAGGAACTATGGGCCTCAAGGCTAAGGTAGGCACAGGGGAGGGTCTCAGCCCATCCTCTGTGCCCCTACCTGGCCCTTCCTGCCATGGCCCCCAGTTCCCTGTCTGACAGCAGACCTGCTCCCACTGCCACACCCACACATTAACAGTACCAGCCCTACTCAAACCTGCTGATGGCGGTACAGAGCAATTGGAGCCAGTGCCCTCAGCAGGTGCAAGCGGTGGCTCATGACTCCATCACCCCTCAGGAGCAAGGGGATGTGTAGAAGCCCTCAGGGGCAATCAGAACCAACAGCTGCCACTCGCACCCACTTATAGCACCAAGTGATTGGGACTGGCGCCAGGCAATGGCAGCAGATGTGAGGACCCGGTAGGACTATGGTGAGCAGGAGCAAAGAATTTTCAGTAACCACCAGAGGCTCACCCCGATGACAATGACCTGCACCCCAACTTGGTCTGGCACCCCCACTCATCTGCTCCACCATTTTGCTATGGCCAGTGCCTGCCATGTTCCACATAAACCCCCGGGTAGTCAGCACATGTCATAGCATCTGGTTGTTTGGCTGTTCTGCTGTTTGATCTATTTGCATATTAGCATTTTATTATATAAGATTTTGTGCAATTAAAAATAAAAAAGAGAAACTTTATATCTTCCTTCTTCCAAAATATTCAGTAGCAATGATCAGACTAGTAGATGAGATTATTAATAGTTATGTGAGGGGAACCTTTTCAATATGGCACATTTTTCTGCCAATGTACTTACATGTTTTGTTTCATCCAATGATACCATTTCTATTTCATTTGCCCTTAGCTTTCTAGTAGTAATTTACTTTATAGTGTTCTTCTTTTCATTAAAATTTTCTCTTTATATTTCTATAATCCTTAGACATTCTTCCAATATAATCTTAATTTATATAAGACCCCCAGCTACCTCTTATTATTTATTTATCTTAGTTCTCATCATACTCTGTTACACAAAATTAATTATAGATGCTCCTTGAGTTACAACAGGATTACAATCTGATAAACCCATTGTTAATTTGAAAATAATGTAAATCTGAAATTAATTTAATACATTTAACCTACCAAACATAGCTTAGTCTAACCTACCCTATGTGAGCTAAGAACACCATATCTAATAAACATTGATTACACAGCACACTGTTGAGTATCATTGTTTACCTTCGTGATTGCATGCTTGACTGGGAGATGTGTGGCTCTCTGCTCTTGTCTGGCATCCTTGGAATATATATATATATATATATATATATATATATATACATATATATATATATATATATATACACACACACACACACACACACACACACACATATATATATAACCGAATAATAGACAAACATGCAAATTGACCGTACCTCTGCTACACCTATAGCCAATCAGAGTGAGTATGCAAATTAATCCAACAAAGATGGCAATTAACTTATATACATAGATACCCAGTGCCTGGGTCCTGGGAACATCCTGGAACCCAGGTCACTTTGAGGTAGGTCCTGTGTGGGCCCTGAGCAGCCTGGGAAGGGCCTGAGCTAGAGGGCTCCTGGGCAGGGCCAAACCTGCAATCAGAGCCAAGGAGGCAGGGGCAGAGCTGGCAATCAGAGGGAGCTGGGGGTTCCCGCCCAGGCCAAAAGCGTCCTCCAGAGGCATTCGGCCTGGGCAGGCCTGGGCAGGCATGGAGGCAGTAATAGGAGTGAGCTGGGGATCCCCTGAGCAGGCCAAAAGCTTTGGCCAGAGCGTCTGCTGGGGGTCTGCTGCCCAAACTGAAAGACTCAGCCAGAGGCTTTCCCCTGGGCAGGGGTGGAGCGTGTAATCAGAGGGAGCTGGTGGTCCCCTGTGCAGGCCTAAAGACTTGGCCAGAGGCTTTTGGCCTGGGCAAGCCTAGGAAAGGGCTGAGCCAGCGATTGGAGTAAGATAGGGGTCCCATGTGCAGGACAAAAGCCTCTGCCTGAGGGTCCACTGGGAGTCCACTGCCCAGGCCAAAAGTGTGGACAGAGGCTTTCGGTCTGGGCAAACTTGGGCAAGGGCGGAGCTGAGGATCAGAAGCTATTGACAAACAATGTGAACTACAGAGGAAACACCTTTTTTGACTGCTGATTGGCTAAGCTCCCTGTATGCCACTGCTAATATTCTTAGTAACTTGAGTAATAAGAATCCAAAAAGGTGATCTAGCGTTTTTCCACCACCCTTCTGGAGAAAAAAATGAAGGTCTGCTGCTGGACGACTAAGAAATGGTCATATCCTGCCCTAGCAGGTTTAGTTCAGTGGATAATGCCTTGGTCTGCCCATCACAGGGTCTGGGTTCAATTCTGATTGAGGGCATGGATCTAGGTTACAGGTTCCTCTTTGGACGGGGTCCAGGTCAGGGCTCATGCAAGAGACAACCAATCAAAGTGTTCCCTCATATTGATGTTTCTCTCTGTCTTTCCCTTTCTCTCCCACATTCTCTAGAAGTCAACGAAAACATCCTCAGGTGACGATAAAAAATAAAAAAAAAGAAAGAAAGAAAGAAAGAAAGGCCATATCCTATGAAAAACACATTTTGAAAATGCCTAAAGAAAGTTGTCATTTTTTCATGGTGAAGGGACTGGAGTCATGTTGATGAAACCACCATGGTGGCTGTGGTGATTGGCAGTGGCTGCAGCAGCGAGGTGATGAGGTAGGAGCCTTCCCCTGATCAGTCCCGTCATCTCCCACAAAGAGAGGACAGAATGCGGTTAGGTTCGGTCCCTATAGATGATATTCCCTGAGGGATCCCAGTATGTCAGAGGCGGCAGGTTGGGCTGAGAGACTCCCAACCCCCAGTGCACAAATTTTGTGCACCAGGATCCTAGTATATATATTCATACACGGGGCTGTGTGTTTCTAAGCCCAACCTGCAGCTTCTCCAATCTGGGACCCCTCGAGGGATGTCTGACTGCCTGTATAGGCCTGATCCCAATAGGGTTAAACATACAGTTGAACATCCCTCTCACAATCCAGGACTGCTGGCTCCCAACTGCTCACCTGCCTGCTTTCCTGATTGCCCTTAACTGCTTCTGCCTGCCAGCCTGATTGATGCCTAATCGCTCCCCAACCAGCCTGATTGCCTCAAACTGCCCTCCCCTACTGGACTGGTCACCCCTGACTGTGTTTCCCTGCAGGCCTGGTTACCCTAACTCCCCTCCTCTGCTGGCCTGGCTCTCCAACAACTGCCTTACCCTGCAGGCCCATTAGCCCCCGACTTCCCTCCTCTGCCAGCCTGGCCACCCCTTCCCTGTAGGCATGATCACCCACAATTGCCCTCCCTTGCAGTCCTAGTCCCTCTCAACTGCCCTCCCCTGCTGGCCATCTTGTGGCCACACGGGGGCAGCCATCTTTAACAACATGGGGGCAACCATTATGTGTGTTGGAGTGATAGGATGTCTACACATACACACTAGGGGCTCGATGCATGAAGATTCGTGTACAGGGGT